>JAEIIL010012691.1:0-23728 GCA_018905715.1 Drosophila lini | reverse complement strand
ACTAAAGCAAACAACAACTTAAACCTTGAGCTTAAATATAACATTTTATTTCCCATTTTGGGACCCTGAAAAAAATCATAATTTTAAAAGTTTCCACTGTAGTTTAATTCTGTAGCCTAGCTTATGTTAAAGGCAACATTTGCAAGCGGACCACAAAGAAGAAGCTGCGGGAAAACTCCAACTGCAGGGTGAAAAATGGGAGAAAAGCTGGAGAAAAGTGGAAAGCAAGAGCAGAAAGCAAAGTCGAAGACATTCAGCCGCAAGAAGTTGTCGTCGTCGGGAAAAGTTGTGGGTGGGTTGCTGGATGGCTGGTAAAAACTGCTGAGCATAAATAAGACATTTGCGTGTGTAAGGACCAACAACAGCGGGAGGACAACAAATGCAGCTAAGCAACAACAATGGCTTCAAATAACTCCAACACGCAACATTGAAATGCGGCTTCTAGGAGTGGGAGCCAGGAGCAGGGAGCAAGACGCTGACTCCAGCTCTCCAGTTCTCCGGGTTTTGCAATAATTTTCAAACTGCTTTCGCCCGGAGAATCTCCAAAGTCGCAAAAAGTAAATGTAATGCAAAATGCAAAGTCATCGCTCGCCGCTGTCCTCGAGTGGCTGCCACCGCCCCATCTCCACCCACTATTTCCATACCTCCCCCCATGACAACACACCCTGCACACCCCTTTCTCCCAATCAGCTTTTACCTCTTAACCATCCTTAGGGGCACCGGAAAAAATAAGATTTTTGTGGCCGTTAAAAAAATCCACAAAGATTAAATACTTTTTTATAAGATTTTAGATTAATTCTATAGTATTCTGGTTACTTTTTATTTATTTTTAAATTTTTTAATGTATTTTATTTTTATTTTTTCAGTTAAACTTTTCTTCAAATTCTTGTCATATTTTTCCCTCGGTGTGCAACCAATTGTTGTGATTTCTTTTCTGTCCTGCGACTCGTGCACATGCATTTATTTAAATTTCTTTGTCCTCGTGTCTAGGAGAGTCCTTCTACGCCCCCGCCGCCCTCGTCTCCGCCACCTTCATCCTCCCACCCCCTCATTTTGCCAATGTATTCATTGTCTGTGAAATTGTTGTGTGTTTCCATGCCGTCGCATAATGTCTCTCTTTGCTCTCTACGTGCTCCTCATTCCGGCTTTTCCACCATTTTCTACCAGTTTTCCACCTCCTCCTCATGTCACAGTGTTTTCCAACCCCTTTTGGGAGGTGCAATCCTTGTAGCGACTGCAGTTTGCGGTTTTTAACTTGTGACAGTTTTAAGTGGCTGCCGTTTGTCTCCGTGGCCAGATTCATTCACATTCAGATTCAGGCTCACATGTGCACAACACAACACCCATATACACACACTCTTGGGAGGGGGTGGGCAGGGATTTGGCAAAATTCTCATTCGGTACTTATGCATAAATCGTTGGCCATAATGATGCTAAGTAAGCAGCTGCAATTTCCCATTTCGCCCGCTGCAATAAGCTCTTTTTTAGCTCGATTAAATAAGCTTGTGATCTTTGAAATAAATTGGTGGCTTTTGGGAGGTTTTTCTAGATTTCTGGTTGGGAAATTGTTAAAATAAAGGTTTTAGGTACTTAAGAATCACAGAATCTTATAAAGAATAGCTTCAATACTTTTTTCTGGCTAAGACATTGTTTGATTTGTTTTTCTAGAATTTTTCAATATTTTTATTCTAAATAAAATCCCCTTTTCCACTTCCTCTTAAATCTATAAAAATTTTTAAATTCTTCTTAAAGCCCTAAAACCACTTTTACTTGCCTTTTCCCTCAATAGGCCCATAGGCGTTGGTTTGACAAAGCCAACTTACTGCCATAGTTTCCGCCCATCTCTTTCACTATTTCTTCCGCTTGCCTGGCATTTGGTTTTCAATCACGCCGCTTCTATGCATTTTCCAGGTCGGAAAGGGGTTAACCCTCTTAATACCTGTAGGACCTGAACTTTCCCTCCTCCATTGTCAATATGCGGCCTTTTGCTGCCACGCCCCCCTAGTACATGGCGCCGCCCCTTCATCACAGCCACGCACTTAGGCCGTTGGAGGCATCATAATCCATAGCATAGTTTCCTGTTTCTGGCGCTGCCAACAACCTTTGGCTTTTGTTGTTACTCGTCCCGAGACCAGGACAAAAGGAAAACAATTTTCATGCGTGCATGGCAAAAATCAAAAGAAAGGGGCAGACAACAGCAGCACTTGCAGACACTCAGAAAAAACTAAAATACCTTTAGAGATACAGAAAAAAAAATATTTGATGATTTTTAGTAGGATAAAGTACGTTTTTATTTAAACCAAAAAATGCTTATTTTTTATAATTTCATAATATAAATTAATTTAATTATTAAGGTTTATATAAGAATTGAAAACTTAGGGAAATCGTATTTGAAAATAATTTTCAAATTTTAATATAAATTAATTTCTTAAGTGCAAACACACACCTGACCTGACACGACAGGGCACAACAATGCCTATTTTACTGAGATAAGAATGGAGAAATGGCACGGCAGCCTCTGCATCAGCAGCTCTTCAAAGCAATTTCCAAGTGGCCCGTGCTCAGACCTCAGATAGAAGTATGGCCTGGGTATGGGTATGGACACTCCTGCCTCCTGTGGGTTCCAGGATAACGTAACCCTGTCAGTTGAGGCCGCTGGCTTGGATCTGAGCCGAAAAACCGGCGACTCACTTCACTCATCGCGTAAGTGGCTGTTGTGAACTTTGCTCGCCAATACCCTTTGAAGGGTTATTGCCTTTCGAGGCAGTTTACAATTTAAATTCCAGGTTGCCAAACATTTTTTTTAAATTTCAAACCTTGACATTAAATTGTTAACATTTTTAAAAAAGGTAAGAAGAGATTTTTAAACTGAATTTGAATATAATCATAAGTGTAATAGAATTTTAAAGATTAAGGGAAAGGAATTAAATTCGGAAAAAGATTTTATTAATATTAATTGAAAAATAAACATATTCAAATTCTAAAATATTCCTAAGCTCAATAAATTAGGTCGCTTAAGAGGCTTTCAGTTTGTATAAAAATAAACTGAGTCTTCCTTGGGAATTTTTCCATAAAAATTCTTGGCATTAATTTCATTTTGTAAGGATATCCCTTATTCGACTTGAATCCTGTTCAAACACCATCACCCAACGGCTGTTGTTTGCTTGTTGTCAGAAGCAGATATCATCACGGTTTTGTGGCGGTTCGAGGAAACCGTTTTTTGATGGTCTCCTTTCTGGTGGCATACCCAGAAATTACGTATACGCAGCGCAAGACATATTAGCCGTCATATTTTGGCCAAACGCCTCCCGAACCCTCTCCCCCCCCCCAAAAAAAGGGGACAAAGTGGGCGCGGCCGAAGCAATTAACGCATGCAAAGGCAACTGGCAATTTCTGCGAGAGCTCGTTAAGCGTTTAAGCAAAAATGCCAATAGCACGCTAATTAGTAGGGAAAAGGCCGAAGGATCAGAGGAGTGGTAGTGGAAGTGGAAATGGAATAAAGTTGCCGCCGCTCCTGGCACTTGGCATTTGCCACTTGGCAAACCTTGGTCCAGTTTTGTTTTTCCCCAGTCTTTTCTCTTTTGTGTTTCCCGAGGAAGCTGCTGCTATTGCTGCTGCTCCTGGCCCACCTGGGCAAATACTTGTCGAAACTTTTATAATTATGTTCGGGCAATGGCAAAAGTTTTTGCCGATGTCTCGGACTGCGAGGAGATGTCTGCTCATTTCTGGGCGAGTTTAGCCGCAGTGAAAGTTGGCTTTGCCTTCACTCGATCCGGTCCCTCTGCTCCCCAGCTGTTTTCCCCAGCATTCTTTCTACAATTTCCTTATTTTTCGTATTTTATTCTTTTTAGTTTGCACTTCAAGTACCGAAAGTGGGCGGGGCAACAAGTTAATTATGCGCCTCTTTGACACTCTTCGACTGGGAGTTCTCCTCCGAGTCGTCGGTTCGTGTTGGTGTGTGCACTTCCGGTTTGTGTGACGGCACTTCCGACGCTGCGCTGCTGCTGTTGGAAAAAACGAGAGGAAATTAAAAATGTCGCTGGCCCAGGCCTCGTTAATTAAACGACGGCGAAAAACAACGGGAGAAACCCTGCCGCCACAATGAAAAGCAGCGGAAAATTCTGAAAAAAAAGAACTGAAGAAGGCAGTGCAGCATCACCAATTTTTTTAATCAATTTAAAAATGCCACTTAAATGAGCCGGGCGCCAACAGAAATATTCTCATTACCCGTTTTTGAAGGATGCCCCAGGGCTGCAGGAATAAAGGATTTGGGTATTAATTTATAAATAATTGTATTATTTGTTTATAATATAATAAACTTAAGGAAAATGTTTTATTAGAGAGTCAGTACTTATTTATAACTTTATATTTAACAAGGTTTAATATACATCTTTTATGTTGGGTTTATGAAATTTATTAATGACATCCTGTTTATCTTATTCCCCTTGACAATTTTCTTCAATTATTGGTTTCCTTTGCCGCCCTGAGCCCCAAATCGACGACGAGTCATCGGCGCCATGTCCTTTTGCGGCTCTCCTGTGCATGCAATTATCGAAAATTTAATTAAAGCACCAAGTGTCACAATGTCGATGGCTGAACAAGGAGTGCAAGTGTGACTATCCGGGCGTGTGCATGCCAGGATCCGCTGCGGTGAGCTGCGGTGCTGCGGCCTATATTAATGTTAACGCTTTAATGCATCATTAAGTGGCAAGACTGGCTGCCAGAAATTATTGGTGCGAGTCGCAAAAGGTTAACCGGTTGAACTAACTACCGGGACTGATAAGATATCAAAATAATTTAAATTAATTTACGTAGCAACTTAAAGCTTGAACTCACAGCTAGGGAGTTTCCTGGAGGAAGTATATATACGGCTGCCCCCTTTTGTATGTCAAATAAAACAACCCATTCAATACCCCCTGGAAATCCGCCCCTCTTGAGTAAATTACACTTCTTTGTGTTAGTTAAACGAGCTGTTAAATAACCCCAAAAATACACAATGCCAAATAGCCAAGCTCACAGACTTCGACTTAGAGACACCCCCATTTTCGGATGGACGACGATTGGGGACCGTGGTCCAAATTGAAATGCAAGTTGTCGCCGCAGCTCCTCGGCGGCCTCCCATTTTCCCCACTTTGTTGCTGCTGCTGCTGCTGTTGACAAATGCAAAACCATTTGCCAAATAAATAAGCAGCTCAACGTAAATAAATATGCTTTCGCCACGCGCATTTACACTCAATAAAGATGCTTCAGAAGCGCTGGCCCCAAAAGACGTAAATGCTGATAGCAAAGGCAGAGAGGTGGAAATGCACTGGGAAAAAAAAAATAAAAATAAATAAAAAAAAAATAAAAAAAAATAAATAAAATAAAAAAGAATAAATGAAAAATTCAGAAAATATGATTATTTTTTTTTTTTTTATTTTTTTTATTTTTATTTTATTTTGATCATCATCATCACTAATAAAATTGATACAAAAATATTTATTTTCTATTTCCATCTTGAAATATTCCCCTTGCATACCCCTTTTTCTCTTTGTGTACCCCAGAGTAATGGGAATGGGCAAGCCAATGGGAATGGCGAAGGCGTCAGCGGGAGTCAAAGGATAAGTCTGGCAATGCCGAGCATAAAAATTGTATTTTAATGCCCGCGCATAAATAACGCAAACAGGACACACTCACACACACACACACACACACACACAGGACGTGGCTGACAGCCCTGGTGGCGTTTTATCAAAAGGAAAAATCCCAGCAGCTTCCTCTCCTAGACAGAGAGTCACTGCCACTAATTTAGGTGCCGAAAAATCAACAGGAAACAAACATAGCCAAGATGAAGGACCCCTCCCCGAAAAACAGGCAAGGACCCAGAGGCAAGGGGAGCACGATTCACGGCACAGGCGGTGTTGACAACCGGCGGGGATCGTGGGCAGAGAAATCCAATCCCCGGGGAGAGAGAGGAAGCTGCCGGATGGCCGACTGGGATGGGAATGAAGCATCTTCATCATCAGCGACGATGGTGGCGGCATATGTTAGCGTTAGGCGCTGGCGCTCATCAATAAAATCATCGGGGTCATTAAGTGGATTAACTGCAGCCATCAGGAGCATGTGGTGCCATCGTCCTGAACGCAAAATGCCAAATACGCACACACACACACACATACCCGCACCCTTAGCCACACAAACACAGAAGGACTAAAGATGGCCGTCATCTTTGGGTTTCGCTTTTTGCTTCACACTTTGCACTTCATAACAGAGCAAGGAGATCGAAAAATGGGGGGTGGGGAAGGGTATTAGGCAACAGTGGGTAAAGTGAGAGAGGTTAAAAGAAATTAAACTAAATCCAAATAATGTTAACAAAAAAATGAAATTAAGGATATTAAAAATATTAATTATTCTATGATTTTTTATTGAAATCCGAAGAGAGCAAACTTTTACGAGGTTTTTAAATTATTTTTAGGTCATAAAAGATTGTATCTCGCTCTTTTTAAGATTTTTTGTTTATTTTTTGATCTAAATTAAATTTAATCATTTAAGTTAATATTAAAACTTAACCACAGTGCTACGTCACCAGCACGTCTGGGCAATGGCCCAGTGTTTGTATGCTCATCCCATGGCTGTGACCTCTTCCCGTTTTCCAGTATTCTTTTTTCGTTTAGTTCTCCTGGCACTTGCCTTCTCCATCATACTCCACTTCCTTGGCTTCGTCCTTTGCTGCAAGGATTCTTGCGAGCAAAAGCAAAGCAATGGCGAGGATGTCTTGTCTTGGTTGCTGTTGTTATTGACATGTACGAATTAGGTTAAATTTATTTACTGTCAGTTCACTGAACTGCAAATGGTTTTAGTTTATTAAATTTACCCACAGCCACAAGCACACACACACTTACAGACACACACAAGCAATATGGCTTAAGTTTGTTAAAATGTTAAAAGGCAAAAAATCAAGATTGAGTTATTTTGGGCATCAGAGTTCTCTTCTCAACTTTTAATTTGCGCAGTTGTAAATTAATTTCAGGAGGACCTGAACCCACCCATCCATCCATCGCCACGATTGCGGTCTGATTAATCGTTTCTGCATGGCAATAGAAAAATGGGAGTTGATGGATGCACTTGGAAAAAAAAAACGAAATATAAACTTTTATAAATTAAATTTAAACAATAAGCATGTGTTTTTTACTTATCAGTGGCAAGGTCTCCCTGTCTGACCCTCTCAATTCACGAAACTAATTCCTCTATTTGCAAAGCAAGGTTTAAGAATGTTGTATTATCTCTTTTTTGTTGCTACTTGAGCCTAGAAGATTTTAAATCGAAATCTACCAGTTAATCCACATATTTCTTAATCTAATACTTTAGTGATTACTATTGCTTTAGTTGATTTTTGACAATTTCCAAAATGATGTACTTATAATCTGTCAAGTTGCCGAAATAACAGTGCGTGTGCTGACCTATGACACTTTCTGGTTATCAGCAAAAATAGAGAGAATTCAACCAATAAACCCATCTGCTTTTGTTTCTATTTCCTCAGTTCATCATCGAAGATGGAGAGAATCACTCGTTTTATTTGGCTTCTGCTGCTACTCGGCCTCGTCAGCGGATCCCGCACTCCCACTTCCAATGAGGTCACCCTAAACTACATACGCCAACACAAGGACGATAGTGCCGATCCCTGCGAGGATTTCCAGAAGTTCTCTAGCGGAAAGTTTGCGGCTGTTCATAAGAAGGACGCTGTCAGCGATCTCTCCGAGTCTATTTTTCACCAAACGGATATCAGGATGCAGAAAGTGTTGGAGCATCTGCCGTACAGAGTCTTAGTGGACGAGTCCAGTGTGGAGGAGAAGGTCTGGCGGTTCTACGACACCTGTCTGACGGCACCCGAGGCGACACAATCGTGGAGGCACTACCTGGAACTGGTACCACCAGGCAACAACCTATCCTGGCCACTGTTTAGGGAGGTGGGTTGGCCCAAGGAAAAGTTCAACTGGCTGGAGACGCTTGCTCGCCTGCGTCGCTTTGGTGCAGGGAATCTTATTATTAGCATGCAGGTTCGCCCGAACTTTAGGGACATGAGTGAGAACCTAATCTTCATACGCCGTCCCGAAATGAATGGTATTCCGAGTGTGGAGACAACCAAAAACCTACTGATAAGCCTGGGATCCAGCAATAGGAGGGCTGCTGATTTGGCGCTGGGCATCACCGCTCTGGATGCGGATCTGCATGGGCTACCGGGAGAGGAGGACTATTTAACCTACCTCACCATAAAAAAGTTTGAAGATCGGACTCAAATAGCCCTGAGCAACTACCTGGAGATCGCCTTTGGTAAAGCTATAAACTCCAGTCTAATGATAATGGCCGCTGAACTAAAGTATATGGACAAGCTGCACCAGTTGATGGAAAAGTATGACAACGAAGTGGTGGCCAGTTACCTGATGGTCGGATTCATTCGCTTCCTCCGCGATCTGCCTGGGAGTCAGCCTAAAGGTGATCCCCTTCAGTGCTCCACTGCAGTACTTACCCATTTGCCGTTTGCCAGCGAGCTGCTCTACAAGAACCATTACTTCGGGCAGGAAATACAACAGCGGTTCGACCAGGAGGTGCGGCAGCTATTCCAGCGCATAAGAGTAGCCCTTTCGGCCAAGCTAGATCGTAATCGTCTCAACCTGACCGCCAAGGAGGTGTTTTACCTCAAGCAGAAACTCGGCACCATGAAAGTGAGACTCGGACAGCTGCCCAAAGTTTCGGATCAGCGACGTTTCGTCAACATTTTCTACTCAGATCTGGTGGTGGATCCCGTGTTGGACTTGGCCAAGATCCAGTTAAAGGCCCAGGAACATCAGACTGGCCGGGTGTTGCAGCAACTCGACAAACCGATATTCACAACTAACCGCTATTATAAGTTGCCAAACGAAATTGCTCCGCTGGACACCATGCCGTATTTCTACATCAGCGGCAATGTTATTATTGTGCCCTATGGCATTCTGCAAGATCCCTACTTTTCGCCCAGTCAGCACGACGTCTTCAAGGTGAGTCTGCTGGGATATCTACTGGCCTACCAGATGTTGACTACCTTCAGGTCCGATCACCTGAAATATGACAGTGAGATTAGATTCAACAACTTCATGGAACGCTTCGAGAAGAATCAGGGCTCACTCGAGGGCCTGGCTTGCCTCCGCGGAACACAACCTCCAATCGCGCTCACTTTGTTGCACAATGTGGGTGCTTTGGGTCTTATCTATGATGTCTATTTTGGTGAGGACTCCAAGTTTAACAGGGAACAGCCGAACTTCACTGATTTGCCGCTGGAGCAGTTGTTCCTGCTTAACTTTGCTCAGACTTCCGTGGACCAGAGCGTGGATTATTCGTACTATGGGAACTCGGAAAAGCTGAGCCTCCACCAGGCAGTGAGCAACCTCAGGGCCTTTGGGAATGTCTTCAAGTGTCCAGTTAGGGCGAAACTAAATCCGCCAATTAAGTGCCAAGTTTGGTAGGGAATAGCTGTTTTTTTCAGAATCTGTTTTATAAGAACCTTTAATAAAATAAATTCAAATAAATAAGTCAATATTTTAATTGAATTTAATTTTTCACTAAACTCCATTATTTTTCTTAGTGTACCAATAGAACTGCATTAATCAGCGCACGTTGAACGCTGCTCATTTATTTGCAAATGCGCAAAAAACGAGAAGCAAAGCCAAGTATGGTCTAGCTCAGTTCGTTTGAGTTTGCTATGGATCGGTTTGGCGGGATTTCAGTTTGAGAAAAAATTTAAAAAATAAAAAAGCGAGAAAAAAGAAGAGGAGAGCGGAGGGCGGAGGGTATAAAACGAAATCCACTTCAACAAATGGCTGTGGCAGTCAAAGTTAAGCTGCAAAAGCGGCAAAATAAAAAATGACGGAGCGCCGAGCGCCCTTGCTAAAAGCATTTCGCCAAAGTTTGCTCTAAAGGGGAGGGATTGGCAGGATGAGGATGTCAGGATTCATCAGGCGACTGCGCTAGAAACCAATTAAACCGAAATTACGCATACGACATGTGTGCCAATGGCAAACAGCTTTCACTTTTGCGCCGAGCGATTTTTCCGCGGAATTATCGCCGGCAAATTGAATTCGAAACTGCTCGTTCCATCTTCCAGTTCAATTTCCATTTCCTTTACTTTTTTTTTTTATTTGATCCTCCCAAAAATTCGACAAATGTGCCAAACGTGACGTTCGAAATTTGGCACACAGTTGTTTCAATATTTGCCAGCGCAGCATTGGAGTAGCTCATATCAAGGCAAACTTAATTTGGTCTTGTTGGGAGACAAGAAAGTGAAAGTGCATTTGTAGCTAATCCTTTAAACTTTGAGTATTTTTTATCATAAGCATAAAATTAAACGAAAATATCTATAAGATGTTATAAAGGTTGTGAATTTAAAGCACACGCAAATGGGTTGGTACATTTCCCTTTTAAATATCTCTTACAGCTTAATATGCAGCTCATTATAATTTCCTTCAGTTTTCCCTTGTTTTTCCGTTCATCAATATTCCATATCGATGCCGGCACCAGCTGCTGCTGGGCATTGCAACTCGCTCAACTTCGGGGAAACTGTTTTAAATAAACTTCCACTCGCCCGCTTTATTCCCACATTTAATAATTGAGACTTTTGTAGTTGAGCGAAGAAATTAAGAGTAGAACTTAGCCATTAGTTTATGGTGCTTAGGTTGGCATTTTAAAAATATATATCTATATTTACAGCGGGCCACATGGCGTATGGGCTATATTCTCCGGTCGCATACGGTGTGTGCATGATAAACAATAACCAGGAAGGCGCAAACCCAGGATTTATGTTGTCGTTTGAACGGAGCACCCACCAACTCGGCTCCCCCCTTTTTTAAGCCCCCCTTTGGTTGGGGCCCAGCCCCCTTTGTCACTGCCATATGCCATGTATATGCAATTATGCGCCAGCTGCTTGGGATTCTGCGGTTGTCTGACTCGCGGTGGCCGCCTGACCGCAACAAACAAACACAAAGAAAGCAAGCACCAAAAAGGGGGTGTAAAAATGGAAAGAAAAAAGAAAAACAGCGAAGAAGAGAGAGGGGGAAAATCCCAGCATATGTATACAAAACTGAAGCACACTTTCTGGCGCACTCACTTTATGAGCGGAAAAACACCTTACTAACTTTGACTTTGCCACAACTTATAATTAAGATGGCTAAGGACGAAAAGGGTGGGCCAACTTTGTTGCTGATTCATGGGGAAATTTTCCCTACCAGCTGGTTAAAAAAGGGAAGCCGAAAATAGGGAATGGTGGCATTAAAAATAATTTAAAACCTTAAATAACATCTCAATGTTCTTCCTATTTCTAGTATTTACAAAGCATGCACTAAAATATTCTAATTGCCTTAATTATAATGCCTGAAAACTTCACCGTTTTCCAGTCAACTTATCCATCTCAAAGGATCTTTACACTTTTCCCAAGGCTAAAACTAGAGCCAAAAGTGAGAGCGAAAAACAAAAACATAAACCGACAAAACCGCAGGAAACAAAAGCAACAAAAGCATCGTCAACGACGACAATGACATCTTAACCAAGAATCATAATTGCTTTTAATGTTTATTAACTTGGCCATCAAAGGATGGGGCTAGAAAGGAGATGGAGAGGGGGAGCACAGCGTGCCATGTTCCGCATGCTAAAATAAAATCCAATTAGCGTTTTCTTACCACTTGCGGTGTAGTCGTCCTTCGTCCTTGTTGTTGCCTGCTGCCTCTGTCTTGCTTTGTTTGCTTTGCTCCATTTCACAGTTTTAATTTTGTTTGATAAACACGCTCGCATTTCAAATTAAATTACACGCAACTAATTTGTTTTTGCGATTTTCACACACACTTTTCGGGGGTCCCTCAGACACATGTACATATGTGTGTTTGTGTTTATTTAAACGTCAAAAGATTATTTGTTAAAGCCCAGCAGGCAAATTAATTTCAAGAGAATTCTGGATTTGAAATGAGTGAAGAAGCTTTGTAAAAGTTGAGAGTATTTTAATGAAAGGTGAAAGGTTAAAGGGTAAGAATCTAAAGTTTTAAAAAGCTAAATGTTGAAATATAAAATATACAATTTAAGGCTACTTTTATATAAACAACTCTAAGAAGTAAGCTTGTGTAAACTAACTTATTTTACTAAAATATTTCCAACTGGAAAAATATCCTCAAACCCTAATTATAGCTTTGTCAAAACCCCAAAACTTAAAAATCAAATCCTAGCTTGATTTATCCATTAGAACCTTAATAAATTTGTAATGGCATTTCCCCATCAATCTTGACACCCCGAAACCGAAAGGATCCCAACTATTGCAGGCGGAAAAACCCCCTTTAAAACCATTAATCACAGTGGCCACTCGACCGGAGAGCAACTCTCGCCTCTCACCTGCCAAGGACTCTCACCTTATTAGTTCGAGAGTGTGCGGGTGAGCGAGCCGGAGACCAGTTAATTAATAGGATTAACTACCAAAAAAGCAAACACAATTGCTGGCGGCTGCCGCTCTCTCCAAAGCAAACAATAACACAAAGGACTCCCGGTGGAAGTAGAGTGGGAAAAATCAAGAGGGAGGGCTTTTCGAAGTGGGGTGGCCTTTACCCCGGCGGGTGGCAAATATCATTGTACACTTGGCTAAATCTCAGATCAGGGTATTAAAAAGAGATTTAATTGAATTTATGAGTATTTCTAAATTGAAGTCTTTTTAAATTATTTAAATAACTAATTCTTGGCTTAAAGTAAAAATAATAATTGTAATAATAATGAAATATTATGATTTAAATTTGGAAATGAAAAAGTTTATTTTCTTGATCTCAAATTATTTATCATTCTCTAGACTTCAATACATATTTTCATCTACTAGTTTAAGAATATTTTCCCTGAGTGTACACACACTTTTGTGTGTCTCAGATGTCGGCAGCTAACGCGCTTTAATGCAGGTGATTAATTGCTCTCGAGGTTTCCGTCGGCTGCGTGTTGGAAAATTTTGAAAATTTCATTAACTCTTGTGTAGAAGTTTTGGGCGAGCTTTGAGCTCAGGAGATGGAGTTTTCGCTTTCGGAAACAGGAGGAGGGCCAGCCAGCGAGCGAATCTCTGGCGCTGAGTGACTTTTGTAGGCGAGCATTTCTATTTCGGCTTAGACCTTTTAGACGCGGGGCTAATTAAGTTAAAGTCTCCTGGCTGACAGCTGCCCCGCCCATAGGAATCCGGGCCATGGGCCTGGGCCTGCTAATGATGCTGGCTGACGGCGGGCTTTAAATTGTTTTTGATTTACTTATTTCCGCTCTGATAAATTACATTTGCCGACGACAAAGTTCACTCGACAGTTTGGCTAATGCGCAAACTTTTCGCGGCAACTGTTTTGGTGTATGGTTGTGGGGTGTAGGCGTGTGTGTATGTGTGTGAGGCAAAAAGCTTGTCAAGAATTTGAACAATTTATTCATATGTTACGTGGCTGTCGCTCCTTGTCGTCACAGGATTCGCGCCCAAACGCGCATCTCTAATGCAAATTTAATTAGCTTCCGAGTCTATCAAATTGTCATCCGTCTGCAGAGCTCAACTTTCTTAATACCAACTGTGTCATAGTCGCCATATACACATATATATTCTTGTTCTCCATCGGATTCTCTTTACTTTTTTCCCTCCTTTGAGCGGAGCAAACAAATCTAAGCACAAATTTATTTGCCCAGCCAAGAGGAGAGGATAGAATCGAGCACTTCTGTTAGTGGAGGAGCAGCTGCAAAAAGGCAAACAATTTTTATAATTTATTTGCTCCGCTTGCAACTGTGCAGAAAATGTCATAAAATATTGTTGAACGGTCGACGAAAGGGGGCTTCAGCTTCTCCAGATGATACTCACTTTCAGAGTGAAGAGAAAAATGTGTTTTTCATCTGGTTTGGTTTCAAGGCAATTTTCCACTCAAAAGGACCACTGGCCAATGCAAATTGTTATCAACTCTGAGGAATTGCAGTGCCCCCTTATCAGGCGCCACTGTCTAAGAAAAATAAGGAAAATGTTTCTGGAAATTGTTATATTAAAAATGTAGTACAAACTAGTCAAGTAATAATGGAATTTTCTCCTTAAAAACTTGGGCTTGTGTGGCTTTAATTTAACATAAAACTAAGAAAAGTGGATAGAGCTTTGGCATACAAATGTTTTTAAATCACCAACTAAAATATGATTTTCGATAAGGAATTCGGCTAAAGTAAAATCGAAACCTAATCATAAGCTTATGTTTTCTAAACAAAAAGAAAAACTAAAGTACACATGAAGTGTGAGTATACAAAAGCGAAAGTAAAACAATGCAAATATAAAGACAAGATATTATTCAATATTTTAAAAGAAGATCTCTAAACAAAGCATTATATTTTATAAATCCCAGCCAAACGAATCGTTTCCAAATCCCAAGTAAACACAATTTTAATAGCTTAAAAAATTGATTTAAATTTCAGGCAAATATTTCCCCACTCCGCCACTGGAAATATATTAAACCGATTACACACAACAATAAATTAAATATATTTCGGCAATTGTAATCTTCAAAAGTTTTTGCAAAGGGCCTTCATCAAAGGTTACCTTTCGCCGCTGAGCATTCATATTGATATTGGCATTATTCGCAGCATTAATAAAACGGGAAGGAAATTCAAGGCGCTTTTCGATTTCAAAGATTAGAGAGCGGGTCCTTGGCAACAGAGGAGCACTCGAGGGCTTTTCCTTTTCCTTTGGCATAATTTTACTCTGATTTTTTTTTGGCAATCTGCCCCACGCACTCAAAGAGGCACACGTCCTCCGTTGAGAGGGAAAACTTGAGGCTGTCAGGACATAATTGGCGTAATTCAAGAGGCTGGCAAATAAAAAATGAGCACAGGTTTTCTGCTCTCTTTTTTTTTGTTGATTCTGTTTGGGGCCGAATCGTGCAAATAAATAAATAAATAACTCAGAGGGATGCCAAGTGTCAAGTGGGTGAGGGCAGGGCCCTAAACCAAGGCCCAGACCGAGACCGAGACCATAAATAACAAATTTGATTTTGATGGGCCATTTGTTCGGTGGCTAATTCGAGCCGCGTTGGCCTGGCCAAAATCCGGTCGAGGCCAATTAAAAAGCCGGTAAAAAGGAAGTGCGAATTATGACAGCGCCGCAGATGCATTTGCCAAATGTTAGTTTTTGGCTTAATTAGAAGGGCATAGGAAACTGGCAACTGGAAACGGGAAACCGCCAACGCTTTTGCAATTTAAAACTGTCAACGGCAGGACCTTGCCGCTCCTGGCTGCCGGTTACTGCTGGCTACTGGCTACTGCCTCTCCTGACTACTGCCTCTCGGCGGCACATGTCCACAGCATGCCGTAATTTATTAGCAACAGTAAACCGCATAGGATCTCCATCTACACTCTCCACTTGTGCACACGCACCATGATAAATGGCCTTTATATTGGGTTACACTCTCGGCCAAAACTGGAGGAACACTTCAGCATGCCATAATTATCCGGCCAGTCTTTGCCCGGCCGCCCCTTTTCCGTGTCCTGTCGGCGACGACTCCTGTTTGTCGCCTGCCTTTTCAGCTTTAATTGCCCTTTTTGTGAGAGCGGTTAACGGGGGGAGGAAGAGGGTCAGGGTATGGATTTCTACCCACTAAGCTGACAACTGTAATTATTCACTGTAATATGACATTATTTATGCTCTTTTAATGGTAAACTCTTTTGTTTTTGAGGCGAGGAGAGTGTTTAAGTTGCACGAGTTCGTTTTGTTAAATTGTATTTAATTTGAAATTAAATAACAGCGGGGAAAATATAGTTAATAAACCTTACCATAACATTGTTTACTTAATAAAACCTTAAATATTTATGGATACTTTAGAATCTTATCTTCTTTTTCTTACTATTTCTTGTTATAAAAATTACTTTACTGAAATCCAATTAATTTGCAATGTTTTCCCTCACCCGTTTGAGGTTGAGGGGCTTCCCTTGGCTCACATTTTGTCTTCTTTCATTTGGCTACCTTAAGATTTATTGCCTTTGGCTTACTCTTCCCTCACACCACCGATGTAAAACAAAAAGTTCAGCTCTCAGTTATATTGACAACTTTGGCAATTTTTTAATTTCTACCCCACGTAACCTGAAATTCGAAACTTTCTCGGCCAGTTGTCGCACACATTGGGTCAAGTTGTCAACGCCACTGTTGCCACGTTTCCTTCCCATGGTTTTCCTGGAGGGGTTTTTTCTCTAAAGCACCCCAAACCAGTGGAGGAGAAGGAGTCACCCAGGCGGTAACTTGTCGCCACTTTATTAACTGTCAATCTGGGCTTGGATTTTTTATTCTTGCAGGGGAATTCGATTTTTTCTTACCTGGTAACAAATGAATACACTGGAAATGGAAGAACTATAAGTTCTAAGATTAAGAAATATAATATTTATACAAAAATTTAATGAAAAGGAAAAGATTTCTTGAAGCTCAAGATCATTTTAGTTTGTGAAATTCTTGAAATTAAAATAATGTAAAATTATAGCACATTTTATTCCATAATTTTAAGATTTTAAATCACCAAATATTTCGTCTGCCTCTCAAAGTTAATTTTTCTTCAAGCACAAATTTAAGAGCTAACAAAAAGTCAATTCATTATAAATAATAAATTAAATTAGGGAAATTTCCTAAACCAACATTTTTTAATTGAAAGTCTTCTTGACTATTTATAGTCTCCAAATAATTTCATAGCTTGACTTATTTTACAGAATTTTTATTATAAAAACTCAAGAGTATTTCCGCTTCATCTTTTTAATAAATTCAGCTAGATTTTATTTCCTGGCTACTTAAAATATTGCGCCTAGAACTTGACAAGATGCTGGCACCCACTTCCTACTTCCAACCAAAAACCCTGCTGAGAATTGGAGAAATTTCCCCTGTTTTCCTCACTTTCCCCTCGTCGTTCTACTTACTCTGTCACTTTCTCGGTTGCGCCTGACAAAACATGAAATTTAATATTTGTTGTCATGTTTAGGAGCGGCAACACAGCAAAATAGAAAAAAAAACAAGACGAAGACATGGAAAATTTGAACATGATAAATGTTTTTTTTTTTTTTTTGAGGGGACCGACCTGAGCTGAGCAACGCACATGCCAGGAAAACTTGCTCTCTCCCGGATTTTCCACGTGGGTGTCGTTTGCCTGCTGGGACATGGCACGGGGATTTGTTCGACAAAATAACGAAAATAACAAAAACAGCAGCCAGCAGAAGGGAAATGATGAACAGAATGCTTGTGCCATTAACCCAGTTGTTGGATTTTGTTATACTTGCAACATCAAAGCGATGCCCAGATAGGAAAACTCAACAAGCCGAGGGACCAATGCGCCCCCCTCTGCACTTTCCCCACCCCCATTTTCCCCCCAGAACAACCCTCTCGACATTGAAGTGCCGCCGCCTGACACAATTGCGGGGACAGTGAAATATAAAAAATATAAATAAAAATCTCGAGTGCAACAAAAAGTGGCATATGAAATACATTGTAAATGTATACTATATATCCTCATGAAGAGCAGGCGGCATTGCTGGTGGGCGTGGCAACATAAGAACCTTGACATGCAATGCTGCAAATATTTATTCTTTTTTTTGTGGATTTTTCCCCAAAATGAAGACAGCAAGGTTGCCAATATTGTCGATGCAATGGAAAAACAATTTGTTTTTCTGGCCTCCCGTTTCGATTGTTTGATTTATTAGGTGGGAAACATTCGTGTCAAGCTGAAATTGATAAAGCTGTTAAGGTGGTGAAAGTATGGGAAAATTCGATTAACATTTATATACAATATGATAAATGCAAAGAAAAAAAGATACCACTTTGGGGTTTGTAAAGCCCAAGGAAACCTTCATAACTTCTATAAATTGGGTAAATAAATTATTGAGTCAATTTAAAGAATTGCAAAAACAAATTTGCAACTTAAACATCATTAAGGTTTATGTATCAATTATTTATAAAATCTTTTTTATGCTGTAGATATGCAAAGAAATCAATATTATAACCAATTGTTAGTCTTTCTATTATATTAGATTTATTTAGTAAACTTGTCACAACGCTAGGGTTTTTGTTATATTTAATTTAATATGTATAAAGAATATAACATTTAATGGAATTTTAATCAACATATCCTTCAATGTAATTTTAAATTTTCTTCAAAACATACTTAATAAATTACAAATTAATAATTTATTCAATAATTTTTCCCTTATACATTTTAGTCATTTTTTTTTAGATGTTAGCCCCCTTGACATTGCTGATTATTTTTGTGGACACCCTGCATCCGGCTCAGTGCTCATTAGATCATATATACATATATACATGTCGGGTACTCGACATGACAGAAACAATTCCATAACTAGACAGCTCCCCCGTTTGCATTCGAAATCACCTTTAGTTTTACCTGTTCTCCCCTCCGCAGCTGTAAAATGTTAAGAGCAAGCTGCCAGATTTCTTGGGGGCATTTGCAGAGCCATTTCTCCCCTTATTTTTTCACCAACCATAAAAAAAAAACAACAACGGGAAAAAAACTAGCGTGTCTAATGAGCAATTCAGAAAGTTTTCATTTTCATTTTCATTTTCTGCGCTCTTTGCTTTTTCCGCGCATTTTGCCTTTGGCTTTGCCGTGCCATCTTCACCACACAGAACCGCACTTAGACCTCCTTAAGTGACAACTTGAGAGTCAGCTGGTCGGAGGGGAGCAGGCACATCCCCCCGTAAAAAACACCACCCACCCAGTTGGGTCAGAGCTAATAGGCCTTGGTCTTGGTGGAGCTTCTTCCTCCGCGTCGGAGGCTGGCGCAAAAATAGTTTCCCGCGCTTGGCCGTTGTTGTTGTCTCGAGTGCTTGAGTGAGTGATTCACGTCAACTGAGGCATGATTCTGTAGAACTAAATGAGTTGTCGCTCTTATTTTATTTATTTTCAGTTTTCTATTCTTTTTTGTGTCTTTTTTCTGAAGAGGGCGAGTGGGGGACACGGTGTGACCTCGATTAAGCGGAAGAAAAGCTAATTGTTGGAAGCTTTTTTAAAATGAGAAAAATATAAACTGGGTAAGGTTGTTCTTGAGTAATTTTTTGAGAGGAAATTAACTTTATAAAATATTAAAAATCGTAATTATAAATAACAACATTTTGGGTCTTCATAATTTAACCTTTAATATTATTAATATTTAATAAAACAGAGGTTGCTCTATATCAAACGTTTTGTAAAAATTTAATAATATTCTGTTCAACTTGTTACGCGTCCAAATATTTGCGCTTAATTTGTAGCTGCAGCGTTTATTAAATATTTGAAATATTTTCCATTTGGCTCCCCAGCGAGCAGCCATCGACCTGCTTGCCGCTCAGCTTTTCCGCTTTTCCGCCCCACAAAACCGTTTGAATTACAAGCAGCGACAACTGCAGGAGAGAGAAGCATCTTGAAATATGCAATGCCAAAATCACGGCAATCGCGTAATTAGCAATTTTCCAAGCACACTTTGTTGCCAGCGTCGTCGTCGTTGTTGTTCCTGTTCCCGTGCAATTTTCGCGGATATTTCTGTGTATGCACTTTATATTTAGCTTGGTTCGGATTCCCTCTCTCCGTTTTCCCAACTAGCTGTGGATTATTCGAAATTTTCTTGGAATTATGTGGGGCGACAAGTAAATTGAGCGCACAGTCAGGCGGCTTCCCCTTGCCTTTTTGGTCTCTGTCTTAGTCTCTCTTTCTCCCCTGGTTTTCCTTGCTTTCACCTGGCACATGTCTGTGAATAAACAGTGTCACAAAAGTGTATATTAGGTTATTAAAATTTATTTTGGATTTATACTTAAGTAGCTCACTTGAGGACTCATTTTCAACTATTTAAACTACTTATATTAATGATTAACATAACTTATTAATCATTAATTTGTCACTCAATATTCAAACCAGTTTAAAAGGAATTTAAGTATACAAATTATTTTTAACTTGTGCACTTAATTAGCAGACCTATTAACATAAGTTAATAAATACTAGAAAAGCTTTGAGATTTCTGCAAATTTTTTAAACCAATAAAAACTAATATAGAACAGCTTTTTAAATTAAAATTATTTTGTTTTTGACTTCATTATGGTTTTCTTAATCTTTGATTTCGCCACTAAAATTATACCGACAAATATCTATGTATTTACGGAATGCCGATATTTAAGGCTTTCTTGGAAGGTTCTAATGGTCAAAAGGCTTTTTTCCCCCCAAACGTATACATATATTTTACGATTCTTCATTTAAATTTTAAAAATATATAGAAACTAAATAAAAACAAAAAAAGTAAATAATTAAACATGAAACATAAGAATTTGCAAAGTTCTTCAGACTCGAGGGCTTTGAGGAGGATTTTGTAAAAATTAAAGACTGGACTTTAGGCAAAAAAATAACTCTTTAAATTAAAAATAATATATTTACATATTTATTTACAAATTTATCATTGAAAATATTAAAAACTTTAAGCAGTTTTATTAACCATATTTAATTTTAAAGAATTGCAAGTATTGAACCACTGTGCCAGACCTTGGATTCCCCTTGTCTTTCGTCCTCCCAGTCCCACAATTTTCCCCGCCTTTCATTCATCCTCCTTACGGCTTCCTGCTCGGCCTGTGTCAACGGCAATTTTTGCATTTTAATTGCCTGACAGGCTAATTGCTGCCGTAGTTGTGGTAGTTGCGCTGTTGTTTTCTTATGCCGGCTTGATTGTTGTTGTCCCAGCACTTTGGCCGTTTCTCAAGGAGCCCAGGGCTAAGCCTACCAATATGTTGGCCCATTCATTTGGCCGAGGATTGTGCGAGAGGATGTGTGTGACTGCCGCCTGTGTGTGTTTTCCGGGGAAGAGCAAAAAAGCAAAAAAGCCATGGCACACTGATGGCAAAAAAGTCGTTGCTCTAATAATAAATGTTTGTTGTTTTGCCAACCAATCGGGCGCCCCCTCCTGTCAGTGGCAAGTGCGATGAAATGCGTGCCGAAGGAGCTGCAAAGCGCCGCTGCGGAATATCCTTTTTGATTGTCCTCGACTTTCGCAGGAAGTCACGTGCCAGGCATCAGTGGCAGGCGGCGTCGCAGCAACAAGGAACAAGCGCCCGCGAAATGATTTGGAACTATTTATTGAAAATTATCGTGTGAGTGCGTTCACATTCCGCCGAATGACTTGTGGGCCAAATCGGGAGAAATTGTTTGCGAAACTGTCACACGAATATAAGTAATAACAGCCAAAATATTGGTTTTTCTTTTAACAATTGATATTGTGGCAGCCAACCGCGAAAAGCGATAAGAGCACTGGCTGAGAATCAACAATGAGCAGAAGCATGTTTCCCTGAGCGTTATTTAATATTTGTTCAAGAGTGAGTGCATCTAAAAAAGCTTTTAAACTTGCGAAAGAAACCTTTTTACAGATGGCCAGAAGCATTTACTCCCTTTTGGCTGTAATTAGGAGCCTGGAAAAGTGCTTCACAACGGTAAATTTAATATCGTGGTAAAAAAAATAGAAAAACCCGAGTTGCATTGCATTGAAAATTGCTGTGAAAGGCCGTCGCCGGTCGTCTCTGTTGTGCCTGCAGGATATGGTGTGCATTTTAATGAAATGACGACTGATTTAAGGTACGGTGCTTGCTGGTGGTGGTGGTGTGATGGGCGTGGCAACAGGTTTGAGTTACATTTTCATAGCACACTTTTTAGCTGCGCAAAAATGCGTTATGCATGAGCACTTGGCGAGTGCAGGAGAGCGAAAAGAAAGGAAAGCCGGTAGCTGACACAGTTAGGCATAAAATTATGACAGACAGACGGACAGACGGACGGACGGACGAGAGGAAAAGTCAAGCGGTGAAAATTCCGAACGAGAGCAAGCGAGAGAGCAGTCAAGGGTGCGTGGCTGTGACTACATTTTAATGACTTTTCCTTCGCTCTTTAAATTGCCACGCCCCCCACGCTTTTCCGACTCCCCCAAAATTTATGCAATTAATGTTGCGCAAATGTTTGGAAATGCAATTCTCCATTTGGCATGCACTTTGACACAGTCCACGGCAAAAACGCCAACGACTGGAACCGAATGGCAGGCAGGCAGGCAGAATTGCAGCAAGGAAAACCCAAATTAGCTTTTCGTTTACCCATGCTCCCCTTTCTCTTTTTTTAGGATTTTTTTTTTGTTTGTTTTTCCCCCTTTTACAAAGTAGTGAGAATGCCATCGGGCATGAGCCAAGGAATTGCCAAAGTGACAGGCAGGACTTCTGGCCCCGGATTGGATTAGACAGTGACTACGTGACCCTGCGTTTTAATTAAGCGCAGCCGGAAAGCCGATTCAAGTGGGTCTTGTGGGTGGCTTTAAGGGAAAGAAAGGTCAGTGAAGGGGTAGGAAAATGCAATATCTTTCTAGGGGTAAAAGCAGCCTCTTTTGCATAGCTTCTCAGGGGAGTTATTAGCTGGAACTCATAGAACTAGCAGAATATGAACATTGGAAGGTTTTAATATTATATTTTAATATCTATCTATTAGGAATTCATATTTCTAGCACCCTTTTGCTTAAATCAATATAAACATTTAAAATACAAGTCTTAATTCTACCTAATATGCAAACTAACATCTTTAATGTCACAGAAAACTCCAACAAAGACTTATCCATATAAAAAATGCTTTAAATAGTTAATTATCCTTTGCATAACGATCAAATTCTGCACCGAAAATGCTCCTCAGGACTCAAATCAAACACGATTTAAATAAGTTGTGACACCTCATTTCCCGCACCGCACCTAATCCGATAAATACAAGTCCTTTTGTCGTGCAACAAACCCATTTCCACTTCATTTAAAATCAATTATAGGGTAACCGAACCCTCACCCCCTCCCCAAACAATCAATGGCCTGGGGCGATGGTTCCTAGTTCGCTTTGGTCCTCTCGCCTCATTATTTCCGCGTGCAAAATTAATTGAATCAAAGCGATGACAAAAGCCAACTGGTCAGTTAAATCGCTCGAAATTGCAGCCGCCGCATAATTACCGCCAAATCTAAAATGCATTTCCAGTATCATCCCAGCAGCTGGATCCAAAAACCTAATTGAAATTATATTATTCGTGGTCAAACAATTGTGCAGAAAAAAACTAACACAACTGCACTGCTCTTTTACACAAATGTGTATTTTTAATTGATTTTCAATGGGTTTTTCGGCACAGGCAGCTAATGAAATCTAGCCACGGACAGACTGACCGAAAATAAATGTTATTCCATTTCATTTGCATTAGAATAGATCAATGGGCAGTAAGTGTTACGTCATCAGCATACAAAAATCAAATGATGAAATTTCCAGGCCCAAAATCTACATATATGAAATAAGACCAAAAACGAAAATATGTGTGCAAGTTTTATTTATTTATATCATTTCCCTCTATTTGTTTATGTAAATGCGTATATATACGGCTGACCAGCGCCGAAGAACATAAATTATGCGGTAAGCCTGCGGAAACTGACAAATTTTTGGCGTTGCACTGGATTAGGGCGACTTAAGCGAGAATGATTTGTGGAATTAGAGCGGGTGCCAAAGCCTTTTTAATGAACTCACTCACTTCCTCTGCGGGTTTTTTAAGTCCTTCTTCTTTTTATTCAGAGAATATACTATATACCCTCTGACCATACACTTGATAAATTATCTACATGACAGACGTTTTATAAAATATATAGGCCATCTGATGTTAATGTTTTTGTTTACTTACTTATAGGGCTTTAAAACGTTACAGTTTT
>JAEIIL010012687.1:0-35901 GCA_018905715.1 Drosophila lini | reverse complement strand
TTTACCTATACTTATTATGTTTACCGTTTGACAGTTACAGTTTTACATTCCCAGCTTTACCTTATCTCTAAATCCACCGATCGTTTTTATCGCAGCTATGATATAGTTGGCCGATTTTCATAAAATGTATACCAAAATTCTGAAAAAATAAAAAATAGATGAAAATACGTTGAAGAACAACTAAGTTATAATTTTTTTCTATTAATTTTCCGATCGTTCCTATGGCAGCTATAAAATATAGTCGTTCGAATTTCATAAAATTAAAACCGAAATTCTGAAATAATAAAAAAAAGCCATAAAATAAAAACATGTTGAAAAACAGCCAAGTTATTTTTTTTTTTTCCAAAAATTTGTCTATCATTTGTATGGCAGCTATATCATATAGACGTCATATCCGGCCCGTTCCAACATATATAGCAATGGCGGTATTCAGGAGACTATATGCAAAGTTGCATTCTGATAACTTTTAAAACGGAGGGACTAGTTTGCGACTCGGCTGTTGATGCTGATCAAGAATTACTTGATCAGATCGGAAATGTTTCCTTCCCTGCGTTTCAAACTTCTGAACTGTAAATTGAAAAGACAAATACGGCAATTGTAATCGTAGCAGCACATTGTGTCTATATTTTTCATGTTTCGAATAAATTGTATACATTCGTTCGTTTATGAATTTAAATAGTTTCATTTAATTGCAATTATCCAGCGATTTACACATTACGTTACAAATATTAAATAACATTATAAAACGAAACCGGATAACACAAAAATGTTGATGGTAGCGACAGAAGCAGACACAAAAAATATATATTAGACAATTAATTGTAATATAGGGATAGAAAATCGTTAATTTTAAACTTATTGAGTTAATGTCTCTTAAATTAATATAGCATAATAGGATACAATTTGTTACACGTGCATGCGCGAGTGTGAAACGGCAAATGAATAACTAGACATCAAAACAATTCCGGGATCCAGGGGTCGTTAATGATTAGAATTACAAGAAAAGGTGAACACTTAAGTGTACAAGGTGGACAGTAAATTATATTGGAGCACTTATGGGAGCGACATTATCAGCTATGGGTTGGGGGTCGTCTGTGTATGTGGGGGGAGTGGGAGGGGGATTGTGTATATTTCGGCCTAACATAGTGAACACATAGTTTTGAACTTTATGAATTAGATGCGAAATTGTACTACGCCAGCTGCGGGGGCACAGAGAGGCAGGCGGCATGCAGAAAATAAAGGTTGATCCATTTAGTTGAGTTGCGAGATATTTGGACTTTGAAACGATGACGATTCATGATGCCGGCGTGTGTAGATGTTTACTGTTTATTGTTTTTGGAGAAATTGTGCGAGGCCCAGTTGAGGGATGTCTTCCAGGAGTTGGCCAAAGCTTCGCTGAATTTCGCCCGGAAATGTTCGCGTGCTTTCTCCTCCGTATAGTCTAGAACCTGAATTGAAAGGCATTAAGTTGGGAGCAACATTTCAAAAATACAGAGGCCAAAGGACATACTAAAGTCTCACGAAGGTAGTTCAAGTCCTTTTCGGAAGACAGTTCTGGCAGTCCCGTTGAAATCATCATTGAAAACAGCGATAAAATAAGGCAGCCGTGTTTCCGTAAAACTAAAAAGGCCTGCAAAATACATTGTATTACATAGAAGAATGTCTACAACCAGTTTTTTTTTTTGATTTGATTCGACTTACGCGCTCGCACAATTCCTGAAAGCGACGAAACTCGTCCGACTCCCGGTCCTTGTCTTTGTCCTTGCAGCCCTTGTTGATTACGTAGACGAAGTCATGCGTTAACACGAAGGGCACTCGCTCCCGTCGCACGCCAAACTTTTCCTTAAAGTGGCCCAGAATGTGGCCAAAATCAATGTGAAAGAGCTGAAAATAACCATAATACAGAATGTTAAATGGTTCGGCTTCTAAAAGATTCCCCTTGGCACCCACCTGTCCGTTCTTTTTCACCATTATATTGTCTGAATGACGATCTGCCACGCCCAGCACGTAGGTGGCCACACAGTAGCCGGCACAGCTGAGGGTGAACTCGTTGATGGCTTGGTTCAGCTTGTCGGGGAGCTTGTTGTGCTCCTTGAGCCAACTGAAGAGGGAGCCCTTCTTGAACGGCGACGTGGCCGAAAACATGCCCTTCTCCTTTTGTATGTTTGCAATGGTCTCTGCGTGCCGCACCACCTCGATCATGCCGAGCCTTTGCTCCATGCTGATGCAGTTGTAGATGTTCATCCGGAAGTCCATTCTGTGGGGAGAGGAGCAAAAGTCAGAGTAGTCCAGTTTTGAAGGTCCTTGGTATCGCAATGTCTTACCCATCGCGCTTCCACAGCTGATCCATCACCCTCAGCATCTGCAGGGTGAGCATGTCCTGGCGCAAATCGTCGCCGTTCTTGAAAATGATGTGTACAGCGTCGGAGTTGAGGTCCGCGTTCTCAAACGCCACCCACAGTGGCTTCATTTTGCTATCCATCACCTTGCACTTGTCCGGCGAGACGCCGTTGCAGCGGAAGCTGGGATTAAGCGGGTTCTGAATGTTCTGGAAGACGCCTTCGTTGCGCTGGTCGCGCAGGAAGTTTTGCAGCAAACTCTTGACCTTCTCCTTGCTGCCGTGTTTCACTATGACGGAGCCCTGCTTCAGCTTCTCCAGCATGTGCAGCTGCTTGCGAAGCGGCGCCACGTGATGCTTGCAGCCTTTAAGGTAGACCTCCAGCAGGAGACCGAATCGCATCTGTATGGACGGCGTCTGCATCTCGGAGCGCAGATGCCAGAAGAAGTAGTGCCCAATGCGCTGATTGCGCATTGCTCGCTCTAGCAGGAACACCACCAGATCGCTGGCTAAATACGATTCGTGTTTGATTGCCTGGACGAGTTGGAGTAGGTACAGCAGAAGGTCCTCGTCCCTGATGGGTAAACAATTTAAAAATATTCAACTCAGTTTGAATTACAGAACAATAAAAATCGTATTTAAATTGTTTTTTTTTTTTTTTTATTTTAAGAAAGGCTAATTCATTTTTTTTTTCTTTATAAGTAGGCAAAAAAATGTGTAAGTATGTAGGCAAAGTATTCAAGTGTAAACGTGGGCGGATCATAAACCTTAAACGGCTTTTTCTACACTTTCTTTTTTTTTTTTTTTGCGTTTTTACCTTGGTTCGGACACGATTCACATAAAACTGTGCAACAAATCGGAAAGAGTCAAAAACTATTAGCATCAGCATAAAATCATCTTCTATTTGAATCCAAATATGAGTAATAAAAATGAGTATTGTTATTTTTTAAGAGTGTGGGAAGTAAAATCTAATTTCCTGAAAATTGTTTTTTTTTCTTGAAAAATGAATTTTATTTTTGTCCCTTTTTTTTGTCTTTTTTAGTATCAAATATAAGATAAACGTACAATAAACGTAAATAACTTTATATATCGTTTCATAGCCGGGAAACTCAAAGCTCGAGGAGCTGCGGCATATATTCCATAGGTCTGCTATTTTATAAAATATGGTTAATAACACTTTTTTTTTTAATTATCTCCGATTCCCCTTTTAACTATCTCCAAAGTTTCACGATAATAAAATACCCGATGATTTTGGAGCCGGAATGCAAGACACCTGCGGCTAACTTGCACCACTTTTTCACTACGCAATAAATCGTTAAAGCTCAGAAATTTAGATATATTTCTTACGTGAGAGAGTGCAGACATCTGATGGCAAATCGTCGTACGGCTGGGTCCGGATAGGCGTAGTCCAGCAGCTCCAGCGAGCGTTCAATGGAGATTAGCTCCCACTTGCTGAGCAGGAACCATATGTCGGCCACATCGTCACGCTCTTTCCAGTAAACGCAGTGCAGAAGGATGGACAGCTCCTCGGGCAGTTCGCGTTGAATTATGTCCCTAACAAAGCAAAGAGATATAATTTAAGTTATTCAAGTTATTTCAAGTGAACTCCGCACTGCCTTACCTGCGTTCCCAGATGGCATTTCGATCCTGGTCGACCATTTCGTAGATCTTATCCAGACCCGTGTAGTTGGCTATCAGATCCCTGAGATACTTCTCTGGCTCCGCCCTGTGCTGCTGCTTCTCCTGCCTTCTGGCAAGGGCGCGCTCCTCGGCATATTGCAGCACAGTTTCCTCGGTGGGGTAGCGCACGGTTCCGCTTCCGCTGCTCTGGAATGTGATGTCCACCAGGGCGCACTCCTCTTTCAGCGGATTTGGTTCGACGGTGCCCAGTGGGTGGAAGACCTCATCCGACTGGATATCGTCCGCATACGTCCACGTGTAGAGAGTCTGACGCCCGGTGCGCAGGTTGTCCTTGTAGTCGAACAGCGTCGTGTTCACCCAAGCCAATGGGTTCTTATTGTAGGAGAAGTCTTTCAGTGCAATGTCCTTGTTGTTGGACGACTTCTTTGATCGCGACATTTTGGTCACCTCGAATATCACGATGCACAGTCGCGTCATCCGCGGCAGGTTGCGCATCTGTATGTCGAAGTCCATCACAAGGTCGTTAAACAGAAACGTATCGAAGTTGCTATTGGGCGAGTCCGTCGATCGCTGAGCGCAGAGCATCCGTTCCCCGTGAAAGAGGCCCACGTGCACGCCCACCTTGAAGGCGCGCGCCCTGTCGTAGTTCACGTTGGAGATGCTGTGTAGAGTCAGCTGAAAGTAGTTGCCCATGTCCCACAGAGAGATGGGCGGCCGCGAGGGCGGAACAGACTGCTTCCGCGGCGGCCTCTTCGTCATCATGTTCTGCTCATTATGGTGGTTTATGTACGACTCCAGGCGGTACACCGACTGCAGCACCACGTTGGGCACCGCCGAGTCCGAGAGCATTTCCTGGATGTACAGGAACTGGATCAGCGGGTAGTTGCCGAGCAGGTACTCGTCGCGCCCGCTCACCTTGAGTATGTAATCGGCGACCCGGTCGTTCATCTTGATCTGCGAGCGATTCATCTTCTGCAGGGTGCTCTCGGTCAGCGAGAAGGGCGTATCGTGTTCACTCACGGACAGCGTGAAGGTGCTCTGGTCGTTCTCGTTCTTAACCACGATGAGGAACGCTCGGGTCGGATGCCGCTCGCGTATCAGGTCGGGCATCTTCGCCGAGTTGGCCAGTCGCAGCGGGTGCTCATAGAGCAGGCGGTCTTGCCAGGTGTATTTGCCGCGCTTTGTCTCTATGTTGTCGCAGATCTGCGACATGTTCAGCCGGAAGTCGTCGATCTCGGGCGTTACCTGGGTCCTATGGTGATCGAAGGACTTGCCGATCATTCCGCTAACGATCTTGGTCAGCTCGTAATCGCTGGAGAAGCTGTTGGCGTCGGTGCGGTCGGCCAGGCTGAGCAGTCCAAAATACGGCTGGACCTCGCACAAGCGCTTCGTCTCGTCCGTGTACGGCTCGATGTTGAAGGTCGATATGCCGTACACTTGGTAGTCGCAGGAGTCCTTGATCATGTAGCACGGTTCGCTCTGCTTGGCCAGCTCGACCATGTTCACCTTCACATCTCGGATTGTGGTCGTCGAGGGGGCCTTAAGCATCCGGAGGTGCCCGTTGGGCAGCAGGCAGATGAGATCCACATGTTCTGGCGGATCGTTTTTCCACAGGTTGACGGAGAAACGTATGCAGAATTCCTCTATGTCGTCCAACGGCGGCTCGACGCTCTGGTTATGGTGCTGCGGGTGCAGCACGTACGCCGGTATCTCCATCATCTTGACGGCGGCGACTTGGCTCAAGGATCTGGGGGAGCGGGGTTCCTATGAACTACTACTTCGTTGTCGTCACGTTCACTCTCCGCTCTTGAGGCTAATCCGGTACCACTGTCCGGCGTTGCATGCAGTTGTTAGTTTGGTTCTCGCTCTTTTCGTTATCAACAGCCTGGGCCCTCTGTTGTTCTCAAAGTTTTCCATTTAAATCAGCGCCGCAGTCTCATTGTTAGTCATGCCGATCTCTGTGAATAATAAATCGGAAGGTGGCGCCGGCCCGGGTTACTCGAAAGCAAATATACGACGATTGCCGATCGTCTGTTTGGTGTTCAATTACGGAAATTATGAAAATCACCCACCAGCCCCCAGATAAGACGGCGATAGCCGCCCAGCACTTAGTTCTCAGAAGTTCATAGAGGCCTGGCATCTATCGGTTTTATCTACCTTGATTTACCTGGGGATCTCTTTTACCAGAGGATTGTGTTCCAAAAAGCTATATAAATACATCTTAGCTTCCTGTTTAAAGCCAAAAACGTCTTTATATTTAGTATGAATCACACAGCAATAAGTTAGGGGGAGGGGTCAACTTAAAAACAAAAACAAGAATGCAGACGGACCTAGTTAGGTGACCTTGTAATACCCTAACTTTCACTGCCAAGGGCTTAGCCAGTGAATGGCTGGAACTAGACGCTCTTAGGTGGTAGAATTCGAGTCATATAATTGCAAAATAACCAAAAGCTGTTTGCTTTGCAGGCACAGTTCATGGGCGGAGGTGCAAATTCCACTAACAAACAGGTTGAGTTCAGTTCGCGGAAAGGGTATACAAAAGTTACGAGGCATCATCTCCAAGTCGAAATGGCCCCAAATGGAAAGTGCACTCGTCGCCACCGCCACTGAAGAGTAACATGCGCCCGCAGAGGACCAAGCAGCCGCCAGAACCATTTCACCGCACTAGTATCCACTAACTTTCCGCCGCGTCCCATTTGTTTTTGTTTTGCCATCTCCATTTTGGCCATTCTTCGTCTTTATCACTTTTTCTGGGTGTGAGCTTCGCAGAGGTGCCGCTGCTGCTTACTTGACTTTCCGCACCGGCATCCATTGGAGGCCATGAAAGGCCATTACGTGCTGCACTTTTTTCACAAACGCACCTTACGATCGGAGCACATTGAAGTTTGATTAAAGAATATTTAATTGCTTTTATTTGGATTGTTGTGCAGTGTGACCGCGACTCGCCTGCTAAAAAATACCATACGTGTACTCAAATATGCCATGTAACGTCTATTTCTACCACAAGATCGTAGTTCCAATTAAAAGCTTCCCCTTAATTAATAATAATTATTACAAAATTAAGCTTTTCAACTGTGTTTTCTTCTCTCTATTCTGGAATTTACGTATAGACGATTCGTAAACAAACGCATCTGTAAAGCAACAGTCTAAATCGATGTGACCGTTTTGTGAAAACTTCAAGTACTCACTTGGTTTTTTGTATTCTTTGGTTTTTTATTTTACAATGTAAAACTCCCGACTGATTATTTTTTGTTGTGAATAAGTAATTGTAAATGTTTTGTGGCCCAACAAGATGATGCAGTTTAAATTGGAGCCTGATATTAATATCGTAGACTACGGCCAGCAACAACAGTCTCCGGAAACTGCAGATGAATACATCCAGTCTGCCATACAAGGTAAATATGTATTTAAGGTTCAAATTTTTCTTGTAAGCCAATTTTAAATGTATTATATTTTTTTAGATTTTAATCAGCTGCCTCCGGGAACTTCTGCCACACAAGGTATGTATATATTTAAGGTATTTCCCTTGTGAACCAACTTTAAATGTGTTCTTTCCAAAGCTTTAGACCAGCAGCCGCAGACATCAGAGGAGCGCATAATTGCTGTCATTCGAGGTACTTTATTTATTAACAAAAATATCGTCATAGTTTCACGAGCCATTTCCATTTTATTAGAAGAGAATAAATCGCTGCGCCGAGAGATAGACATTCTAAATGGGAGACTAACGTGGCTCACAGAAACAGTTGTCGGGCTGAAGGAGTTATTGTGTAAAGGACCCCAGACCCAAGACTTTGAGCGCAGCGATTTAAACTTTCCACTAAGAACTGAATTTGATCTTTCATTTATAGACAAGGAGATTGGGGAGACACACACTTTCAAAAATGAATGCGTAAGTCAATGCATCAACCTTACTAATTTAATAAAGATCTATCATTACATGATTCTCAGATAAGTGAAATGCGGCGTCTATTCAGCTATAAGTCGCTGTCCAGGACATTGTCAAGTGTAATGGCTGAAGAATTAATTCTAGACTATAACATTGATGGTGTAAGCAGAAAGAAGGGTCTGCGTAACTACGGGTTCTTCTTCACTGCTCTTATAGGTATAGTATCTAAAAAAAATATTCTATTAAACACTTAATAAGAATAAAATCATATTTCAGAGGCAATTCGGCTTACGGACAGTTCCCAGCCGCCGATAAAGGCACTCCAAAAAGCAATGCACTGCATTAAGAATAATGCTTGCAAAAAGAAATCGAGACTTGAAGAGTTGAAATGTAAAAAGGAAAAGACCACTGAACAGTGAATGAAAATAATATCTTTAAAATAGTTATAATATAGGTGTAAGAATATCCCTATTAAATGACGAATGCAAAATAATAGTTGCGTTCCTATATATCTACTTGAGCTAACCCTCTCTAGTTTCTTTAAAGTAATAAGTCGAGCTACGAAAGAATATTAAATTAACAAGAATATAAAGTCAAACGTGTTGTTTTTATATTGGGCTGGATTCTAACAAAAGGAATATAACATACCGTAGTGCCTTATTAAGTTGAAAATTGCGCATGCATGACAAAGTCACTGATGATTCATCTAGCAGGTTATGTGATTCAGCTTTTGCTGATGAGGGGGACTAAATCAGGTGGACTAAAGAATATTCCATCAATTTATTTAATCTGTTTTATATTTGTTTAATAATTTTTCCCAAAAATTCGCTGCTCGATCGATCCTTGGTAATGACGGTGTTTTTAGTATGTTGTTTTTTTTTCTTTTATTAATAATTCAAATTTTTTTTTTTATATTATTTTACTTACTACACTATTTAAAAAGGTTTTAAAGCTTATAAAATCAAAACATTTAAAATATATGTAATTATATTTTAATTAGGCCTGCACCGGTAATCGAAAACGGCGGTTTTTTTCGTTTTTGAAATTGAAAAATCGGTGCTCCGGTTTTCGAAAATGGAAGATTTTTTTCGATTTAAAAACAGGCACCTTTGTCTGGCCGGAATAAAAAGTAAATGTCTTTTTTTTATGTAATCTGATCTTACATATTTAGTTATTTTATAAAAAATTTATTTGTTGTTACTGTAAATTTAATTTTTAAATGAACCCATTAATTCATTGTATTTGATTTTTTAAACGGAAGGTCTGGCAACTTTGGTCGCTTAAGAAATGAGTGCTGCCCATTTCTAGGTTTTTGAGAGACAAGTGCTGCCACTGGTATACGAAACACAGGGTGTTCCTCAAGAACTGGTATTGTAAGTATAAACGGCTTTGGTCTTACTAAGAAAAAATGTAAACAAAGTGAAAATTTCGCAAAATGTTAAAACAATAATTGCGTCGAAAATAAGGGTTATGTATTCTTAGCCCATTAAAATAAAGAGGAAAAGATAATGAACAATGAGCGATTCGGATGAAGGTAAGATAAATATGTTCTAAAAGGCTTGCATATTCATTCTGCAAAGCTGGTAGTATTTAGTATTTAGGCTTAGGAAATGTGCTAAAATGTATTTAATGGTTAACTTGGCTTTATGCGGGATGCCAAACGAGGTCGAACAAGCGGATTAATGGTAGTTCAAGTGGCGCAATTACATTCCTACAAAATTGTTATTGGTTTTTCAACAACTCGTGTACACACAGGGTGACTACGGTGCCGTGGGCACTGCAAAAGTGGGCGCGCAAAACTGTTTATTTGAATTGCCACCGCCCACATAGAAGCAACTGGTGCGCTGCAACCACTCTGGGCCATTCGACACCCACACGAAGGCAAACACGGCATAAACAAGCGCCACACACCCGACCCAATGCCAGTCCTTGACCACGTGCAACAGTTGCCCCATACCTCGTCAGTTGCGTCTTGCGCAGTGCGTCAAAATACGGCTTGGATCAATGACCAGAGAAAACGTGGCCCGGGCAACGCATCAATGAATGCCCATCGATTATTCCCAGCGCCGCGCCGTGCCTCGGTTCAGTTCAGTTTTTACCAGCGCCGCGGTCGGTTCTCTTCTCCGCTCCCAATGCCATAAGCTGTCCATTGGGTTCTCGGGGTTTTGGCTAGGCCGCTAGGAGCTGGGTTACATAATTATGTCTTGGAAGTTCAGCATGGAACAGCCCAAGCCTGGCACCGAAACTGCCCTGGAGGCCTGCGACTATTTCGTGGATGAGGTCATTGAGGTGTCCTCTGTCCGGGGTGGGAAATTGAAACAGCAGCACCGTCCAGGACATATGTTTGATGAATGCTATTGCTAACATTTTTCAGACGCGCGGGAGGAGGTGCGCCAGATCAAGCACGGAGAGCTGCGAGCTGCGGTAAGTGCCGGAGATGAGCGTACGGTTCGCGTTCTCTTGGCGGCCCTGGGAACGGAACGGCAGATAATTGTCAATATGGCGCCGTCGGGAGCCAACACCCTGCTCTTCATGTGAGTAACTATTCACAGCGTGTGCTTCAGCGAGGTGCTATTTTTAAATTATCTTCAGATCCTGCCAGTCTGGCTACGAGAGCATTACTCAGAGACTGTTGGACGCCGGAGCCGATGGCCGCTCGCACGCTGTCACCAAATACTCCCCGTTGTACGCCGCCGTTCATAGCGGACACTTGGGGATCGCCCGGCTGATGCTGGACCGCTTCCCGGAACTGATCCAGCAACCGACTGTGGAGCGCTGGCTGCCGCTGCATGCGGCCTGCATCAACGGACACATCAAGCTGCTGGAGCTGCTCATTGGCTACAGCTATCCGGACTACCTCTATCAGACATATCGCGACGAGGAGGGGTTGTGGGAGTGGAGGCTGCCCTTCGACGCCAACGCCCACGATGTGACCGGTCAGACTAGTCTGTATATAGCCAGCATCCTGGGCAACAGGCAGCTGGTCGGAGTTTTGCTCAAGTGGCAGCTCCACTGCCGACGCACCCTGGGAGACTCGAATGCCGCCAGTTCGGTGAGCACTCCCATCACGCCCACCAGGAAACGCATTTCGTTTGGCATCCAGGCCATCATGTCCAAGCTGCATATATCCGGCGAATCGGATGGCTCCGAGGAGCAGGCTACCCCAGACTCCTCGGAATGCCAGCGGTGTCCGGTCAACGTCAATCTGCTGTGCGGAGCGGCGAGGGAGACGGCTCTGCTGGCCGCGGTTCGTGGCGGCCACCTGGACGTGGTGCAAGCTCTGCTGCAGCACGGAGCAAACCCGAATATTGTCGCCAAGCCAGTGGAGGACCACAACGACCCGAAGTGCTGCGAGGAAATCTACGGACTGAGCAATGTCCCGATTGCAGAGGCCTGCAAGCAGAGGTCGTTGGCCATGCTGGACCTCTTGCTGAAGCATGGAGCCCGCGATGACAACGGTTCGGCCATCGGAATGGCCATTTCTGGCGGGGATGAGGCTATCCTCAGCCGGCTCCTGGCCCGACGCGTCCACCCGGACTCCGACTACAAGATTAACAAGAAGGGCCTGCCCACTCCGGTGGAGGTGAACGTGTTCCTGCCGTCCACCAGCAACATATCGTACAGCGCCATGTTCCCCAATGTGCCGACCATCATTGACTGGCATAGCCTGGGCTCCAGTGTTCAGCTGTCGGTGGTCAGGGTTCCCTGGCTAGTTAGTGGAGTCCTGCTGCTGAATCCCAAGCTACAGTCGCATCCGAGGCTGACAGAGGTCTCGCTGACCGCCATCACTCGCATCGACTTCTCGCACAATGTGCTCACAGCAATTCCAGCGGAGTTGTTTCACCTGGTTAGTCTCAAGTATCTGAATGTGGCCCAGAATAGGATCACCGAGTTGCCGGCTCCCATGCAAGGAGCCAAGGGATACGTCTGCCCCGTGCTGGACGAGCTTTTTCTGCAGGATAACCAGTTGACCCTGCTGCCGGCGGCCGTCTTTCACCTGCCTGCCCTTACCATTCTCGATGTGTCTAATAATAAGCTGCAGCAGCTTCCCTTCGACCTGTGGCGCGCGCCCAAGCTGCGCGAGCTTAACGTGGCCTTCAACTTGCTGCGAGACCTGCCCGTGCCGCCCATGCAGACAAGCAACTCGTTGCTGAGTCTGGACAAGCTGCAACTGCAGTCGTTCGAGGAGCCTCCGTCCAACAAGCCACGAAATGTGACCCAGCAGCGGCTCACCCATCGCAATCTCTGGTCGGCCTCGCTGGACATAACCGACAACGATCTGAAGTGGCAGCAGCACGAGCAGGATTTCGGGGATGGAAAGACGGGCCCGGGTGTGGGGAGCTCCTCGCAGCTAAGCAGCCTAAACATAGCGAACAATCTGTTTACCAGCATTCCGGCAGCCTTGCCTTGCCTGGCGGTCAGCCTGACCAGGCTAAACATGTCTTACAACAGTCTGCGCTCCATGGGGCACGTGACCAGCTATCCGGCCACTCTGAAGCAGCTGGACTTGAGCCATAACGAGATCTCGTGCTGGCCGAGCTTGCCGCGTATAACGGAATCGGATCCGCACTTGCTGTGCTACAGCTGTGTCCAGCTGCCGGAGGAGGAGGTGGCCTACAAGTCGTCGTCCTCAAAGGGTAGCTGTTCATCCGCCAGCTCCTTCCGAGCATCGGTGCTGAAGAGCGTGTGCCGGCACAGGCGACACCTGCGGCTGGAATCGCTGCGCACGCTGATCTTGGCGGACAACCTCCTTACCCGGATCCAGCTGTCCACGGACGACGCCAGCACGCTGTTCAACGAGAGCGAGGATGCCGACTGGAGTGTGGTGGGCGTGAACCGGTCCAAGGTGATCTTCCCCAATCTCTCAATGCTCGACATGACCAACAACTGCCTCAAGGAGATTCCCGCCTCGCTGCACGAGCTGAGCAGTCTGTCGGTGCTGAACATCAGCGGGAACGTAAACATTACGGAGCTGCCGCCGCATCTGGGATTGCTTTCGCGGCTGTGGAACTTGAACACGCGCGGCTGCCTCCTGCAGGAGCCACTGCGCTCTATGATCGAGAGCAAGAAGCACAAGACTATGGACATCGTGGGCTACCTCAAGTCCATCTACGAGGACGCCCAGCCGTACGCGCGGATGAAGCTGATGGTGGTGGGCGTGGCTGGCATTGGCAAGAGCACCCTTCTCGACCTGCTGCGCCAGGGAGCGGGCTCTGGCTCAAGCTCTAGCTCGCACCGATCCCGAGCCAGTGAGAACCACTGGGCCAAGAGGATGGGCCACGCTCGCAGTACATCCCGGTCGCAGCGCAACTCCTCCGCGTCCGCCGCGAACATATCCACGGTGGGCGTGGACATTGGCACCTGGATATGCGAGAAGCGAAAGCGAGCACCCGGTTCCCATGGCCCGGTAGTGTTCCGCACCTGGGACTTTGGCGGCCAGAAGGAGTACTACGCCACCCACCAGTACTTCTTGTCCAAGCGGAGCCTGTATCTGGTGCTCTGGCGCATAAGCGACGGCCACAAGGGTCTGGCTGAGCTGCTGCAGTGGCTGGGAAACATCCAGGCGAGGGCTCCTAACTCTCCTGTGATTATTGTCGGCACCCACTTCGATGCGGTGGGCGAGTCCATCTCTCCGCAGAAGGCGGAGCAGCTGCAGCAGCTGATACGGGAGAAGTTCATAGCCATTCCGGATGCGGAGAAGATTGGGCTACCGCGGGTGATTGACTCCATAGAAATAAGCTGTCGCACCCTGCACAATATCCACCTGCTGGCCAACATCATTTACGACACCGCCATGCAGCTGCGATCGCCGGGCTCCAAGGAGCCCATGCTTCTCCAAAAGATTCCCGCCAGCTATATCGCCCTCGAGGATATTGTAAACGTAATTGCCTGCAATCTGCGTGCGGCTGGCCGAGATCCGGTACTCGATGGCGAGCAGTATCGTCGCCTGGTCACCGAGCAAATGCGACTGCACAACTACAAGAGCTTTCGAGATGCCGCCGAGCTGCAGCAGGCAACCACCTGGTGCCACGAAAACGGTGTCCTCCTGCACTACGATGATGCCACGCTCAGGGACTACTACTTCCTCGATCCTCAGTGGCTGTGCGATATGCTGGCCCATGTGGTCACCGTCCGTGAGATTAATCCGTTTGCTCCGACTGGCGTGATGAAGCTGGATGACCTTCAGCTCCTTTTTCGGAGTGTGCAGGTTCAGGGAAATGCAAATCGCAGGTGGGTTTTACAACAGATTTTATTTAATTATTCTTTTGTATTTTAAGTTATTTCCCTTCCGAAGAGATGCAAGAGTTTTAATGAAAATAATTATAATTATAAGAATTATTTAGCCTATTTATTTAGATTAGTTGCATCACTGCGACTCCATCTTAAGGGATTTGACCCATTCGAAGGTTTAAAAAAGTGGAAATCTTTCTTATTAACTTATGTACCATATATGGTGTTTTATAGGATTTTTCGTTACTTAGTTAAATCACTGAAAAAATACGACATTACTTTTGGATAGGTCATTAAATATCCTAGTTTATGCGATGACCATATCATCAAGATTATGATTGCACCCAGTTCTGCAGAATATAGTTGAGCATAACACTACCTTTTATACAAGTGTAGTACTACAGCACCCTATATTTCAACAATTTGGCAATATTTAAATTAAACTTTTTTTTTAAAGAAATACTTTATACTTTAGTTGAAAAATGTTTAAAAATTCAAATTCCTAACTCTCAAGCGCTTTTCAGTAAATTGAAAAAAGAAAGGTTCAAAAAGCGGCCGTTACATGGGTCAACCCCCTTAAGGATATAAACGTGTCGTTGTATCTGACATTTTTTGGCAGTTCTTTTTTTCCAGAAAACCTTGGTTATTAAATATTATCCATAATATTTGTTGACATTTTTTCATATTTGTATTGTATTTGTTTGTTTTTGCGTTTTTGTTTTTTCAGCTAAGAAATAAAATGAGAGAATTCTTTGAGTCATAAAAATTATCGAAAGAAACGATAAATACCTCGCAAATTAAATTATTGCTCAGAATATGCAGAATAATGTTTTGACTTCGCTATGAAAGGCTATGTTTATGAATGGCAAATAAAATGAATAACATTTTTTACTTACATTAAATGTGAATATTAACCGCCGAAACTTCAAATCAAAGGCATTATAATTACTAAGATGATTAACATCTTTTCAAACTGTTTCCTATGTTATATGGCTTGTAATTTGTTGTATCATTTTTTAGTTTCATTTACCAATATTAAATTGTTTGAGGTGAGTTTGTTTTAAGCGTAGAACGACCTAATTTTTATTAAAAATTTCTTAAACATTTTCTTAGAGATTTTGAGCTGGATACGGACTTGTAAATATAATCTCAAGGTTTTGGGAATCAATTAAAATAATGTTGTCTACATATAGGGAAACAATCAGGGTCTCGTTTTTGGTTAAACTGGTTCCATTAAAAAAATTGGTATCAAAAGATACCTTGCGTGAAGACCGAGAAAAAATTATTATTTGCATTTGAAGATTGTAAAATCTTGATTAACATATTTTAAATATCCAATCAAATGATTCCAGCTACATTGTCAGTTTACTGAACAAGTTTGAGGTTGCCCTAACCTGGGACTCGCGAACTCTGCTCATCCCCTCACTGCTGCCACTGCAAGAGCCCAGCACGCCCAACGCAGGCACCACAGTGAAGCTGTCACAGCGCTCCCGCGGTCGTAACTTGGGATGCTCCGTCTCACAGGAGGTGAATCTCAATAACTTGATCTACGAGCCGAGGTCAGCTCGGACTTCTCCATCTTCTGCGGCTGCTGCTTCGGCTGTCCAGGGTCTGAGGCGTGTTCTGCTGATGACCTATTTCCCCTCTGGCTTCTGGTCCCGCCTGATCACGCGGATACTGGCCGATGAGCAAATCATCGAGGCGATCCGTGGCGTCTACGTGGCTGCCCAAGATGTAAGTAGGAATACAACTTGAGTCATTATTTGTTATCTGTTATCTGTGTTCCAGAAATTCGTGGACTTTGATTTGCGTACCTCCTTGGAGCAGGACACCCAGTGGAATTTGTGGCAGACTGGCCTGGCCCTTTATTATGGACCCATCCTAATATTCCGAATTTGGGAAGTGCCCTTTCAGAGCACAGAGCGTACGCAGCCCTTTCGGACGAATGGCAATCGCTTCAAGCTTAAGCTGGATGGAATCTGGAGCGATGTTAATCTGACCTCTTCCAGCATTCTGGAGGTTTACTTTCCCCTGCTCCAGGTGAGCATATCGCAGGAGGTAGACGATAGAGAACGTCAACTGCTGGCCGAGCTGCAACCACAGATGTCGCAGGTGGCCAAGCTCTTAGCTCTGGCCGTGGACCACATCGACTTGCTGCTGGAGGATTGGTATCCCTCGCTGGGCACTCGGTTTGTGCACACTTCCGAGGGGCGCTTCTTGATCACCCGCCTGGTGTTGTGTCCCCGCTGTCTCTGGAAGCTGCAGCTGCAGCAGACGAGCGAGCCAGCAGATCGAGAAATACCACCCATTGGATGCAATAGGCCAAGCCGGAGTAGCCGGCGCGGGGCAGGCGCCTATTTTCTGCATGGCGTTGGCGACCCCGGTGAGGATGGTGCTCTTAATGTGTTCTCCGCCTATCTCAACGCTACAGCCCGGCGGGAGCGCCGTTCTGAGGACTCCCTCGGCGCTGGCTCGGATGCAGACTCGGGCGTGGGACCTGACTCCGCCGGCTCCTCGCGCAACACTTCGGTGGACGGACACCCGGGGTATCCCCTGCCTGATAATTCCAATGTGTGCTACGCCTGGATGATCGAGGAGTGCATCCTGTCTGTTTACAATCAGAGCAAGCTCAGCTGTCCCGTGCACCTGGAACAGTCGATGGCCCAGCTAGCTCCGGATGTCATCTTTGCCGACATACCCGATAAGCACACCATTCCCACGGAGTGCATCATCAAGGGATCCCTGCTGGGTCGCGGAGCCTTCGGGTTCGTCTTCAAGGCGAGCTGCAAGGTCAGAGGCGCCAGATCCTTTAAGCCAGTGGCAATGAAAATGCTGCAGCCAGTGCCACCAGGAGCCCGGGCCAAGGAGGTGAGTACTATTCACACTAGGCAATAATCGATGGCAATATATACACGATTATCGGATGTCAAATGCAACATGTGTCAAGACTTTCTTTTAATTTTACACAATTTAAAACTTAAACTTGGTTAGCACTATAATTGGTGCTAACATCGATTTTGGACCATTGTTAGTTTTCAAGACAATAAACAAAAATGTCCAGAAGTAACTTTTTTAAAAAATCAGTTCAAGCACTGAAACGTGATACAAGTTTTTTATGCAATCAATTTTAATGCTATTTATTTAGGTTTTTGGTTTGTTGTTTTGATACAAATTAAGGAAAATATGTTAAAAAATGCGACATTTTTGGCTTTATTATGATATATTTCAATTGTAACCTGCAAGGATATACAAACTTTGGCTGGCCAAAATTTGCTTTCTCTCTTGTTTTTATTATTTTGGAGAATTACCCATATATTTCTTAATTTCTTAATTTCCAGAGTGCGCTAATGGCCTATAAGGTGGCTCTGGGCAAGTGGGATCGTGATCCGTTGCAGCATTCCTGCAAGGCCTATTGCACTGCTCGCCAGGAGTTGGCCGTGCTGCTGACCCTTAAGCATCCCAACATTGTGCCCCTGGTAGGGATCTGCATTAAGCCGTTGGCTCTGGTATTAGAGCTCGCTCCTCTGGGCGGTTTGGACGCCTTGCTGCGGCAGTACCGGCGCAGTGGAGCCCACATGGGTCCGCACACGTTCCAGACCCTCGTTTTGCAGGCGGCACGTGCCATCGAGTATCTGCATCGCAGAAGGATCATATACCGCGATCTCAAGTCGGAGAACGTGTTGGTCTGGGAGTTGCCGCAGCCGCACACGGAGGACAGTCCAAGGAATCATGTGCACATCAAGATTGCCGACTACGGCATTAGCAGGCAGACAGCTCCCAGCGGAGCGAAGGGTTTCGGCGGCACGGAGGGCTTTATGGCCCCCGAGATAATACGCTACAATGGCGAGGAGGAGTACACTGAGAAGGTGGACTGCTTCTCGTTTGGAATGTTTATTTACGAGAACATCAGCCTGCGACAACCGTTCGAGGGCCACGAGTCCATCAAGGAGTGCATCTTGGAGGGCAGCCGCCCGGCTCTTACACAGCGGGAGACGCAGTTTCCCACTTGTTGCCTGGACCTGATGGTGCTCTGCTGGCACGAGCAGCCACGTCGCCGGCCCACGGCGAGTCAGATTGTCTCCATACTCAGTGCCCCGGAGTGCATCCACCTGCTGGATGTGGTTGCCCTGCCGCACACTGAGAAGATCGTGTGCGGAGTCTTCCGGTCGCTGGTGGGCGATGAGGAACGATCGGGCCTGGAGCTGTGGCTTCCCTCCTTTGGCTCCCGCATCGACATCCTGGACTGCACACCCTCGGGCAGCCTGCTGCAGTGCAGCAGCATCAGTTGTTCGCCGCAGCCACAGATGGCTCCGCCCAAGACGCCTGAGAACGGCGGCCACTCTCGAGCCCGGTCCGCGCAGCGTTCGCCGAAGGTCAACATGCTGTGCTGCTGCTTGGTGGGCGAAGCCATCTGGATGGGCGACGTATCCGGCAACCTGCATGCGTACAGCACCTCCAGCTATGCCCACTTGTTCTCCTATATGCTCGATCCGGCCATCAAGTCAGCTGTGATAAGTCTGGTCCACATGGAGAGGATTGCCCGCGTGGCCGTGGGCACGCACAATGGTCGCGTATTTCTGGTGGATGCCACGCAGATGCCCAGCAACTGCGCCTTTGCCGAGGGCTCCTTTGTGCTCACGGAGATCTGTTCCGGCTTTGTGTTGCACGCCGCCTGCTCAGTCTTTATCGATGGGTAAGTGGTTACATGGTCATATCCTGGGATTGCTGTAATGTCCATTGACGCTCTTTTCAGCACCTACGAGCTGTGGTGCGGCGAAATAGCCGGCAAGATCAATGTTTTTCCGCTTAACGAGACGGGAGTGTCTGGTCACCAAGCGCTGTGCCACAGCGAGGAGCCCAACCTAATAGAGGACGTCAAGGTGGCCCGAATGTGCAGCAACGACAGCCACGTCTTCAGCTGCCTCTACCCCGGCTGCATGGTGTACCAGTGGGGCGTTGCCTCCAAGCGCATCGAGAACAAATTGGACTGCTCCAAGTTGCTGCCGTGCTCAGAGTCCCTGCAAAGCATCGCCATCGATGAGCACGTGAACCTGATCAAGTGCCAGATCTCGGCCCTGGCGGCTCACAATACGGAGCTGTACATTGGCACCACCTGGGGTTGCCTGATCGTGGCCGAGCTGCAAAGTCTGCGACCGATAAGTGTTTTCCGGCCCTATGAAAACGAGGTAGGTCTGGAAAAACCTTTTTTAAAGATTCATACTAATCGATTTTCCTGCTTCCCGCAGATAAAATCCATCATAACGCTGTCAAATGACAAGGTGCCTCTGATTGCCACGATTGGTCGACGGTATCGCTCCCTGATCTCTCGCTACGTAGACTCGGCCGAGTCCTCCGCTGCCTGCTCTGCCGTCAGCACACCCACACATGTTGCAGGCAAATCCTTGCCACCGGCTGATGTGGACAATCACATCCATTGCCTTCTGTGGCGCGCCAAGCACTGGACATAAATTCGATCTCGCAAGGAGTATTTGTTGACGTTTTTTTTAATAATAATATTAGTTCACTTAAATAACACACTGACAAATCTTTTGGAAAAAGTGCTGGACATGAGAGATAGATCGTTGTTGATATTTTTAATGGTTATTTTAACTACAAAACCTGAGGTGCAATATACTATATTTTTTTATATGCATATTGATAAATTTATTGATTTAATATATTTTAAAGGTAGTTCCATTTATGGCTCCAATTTATTGTCTTTCGAATTTGTATAAACAGGAAAAGTTCAAGCTCTTAACCTGATCACTGGATTAAAAAGAAAACACGAATATTCTAAAAAGGATCAAATATTTATTGAACAAATTTAGCTAATTTATTTCAGTATTATTCAAACTAGTTTTATTTATTTATTATACGCAAGCAAGTGTTCTTTCACCATTCAGTGACAAGGCTAAATATTTTTAGCGACGACTATCTCTTGTGTCCTCCAAATGAAAAGCATTCCATTTTTCGAAATAAACTTTTATTAAAAATAAAAATAAGAACTAAAAATAAAATCAAAATGTTTAACTTTCTCCAGCCTGCGATTCCGGGGCCATGGAAGCCACGGAGGACTGACGGCTGCGGGAGTATATGGAAGCCGAGCTCTTCAGCACCCGAATATAATTGTTAAAATCGATGACAAACCGGAATTCCTCCTTGAGGGCCTCACGTAGCGGCACCTAAAAGGCAATAGAATCCTCAAGGATTTTGTACTAATATCAGTTTGAAATCTTACGCGGTAGTGGTGGGCTTTTTTCATCACGAACAAAACCCAGCTGATAATTCCGTAGAGCAGGGCGCAGCAGCTGCCAACGAGTAGCACGAAGAAGACACCTTCCAGGTTATTCATGTCGAGGGGCGTGGCATCTGGAGCATCCTCTTTGGTGGCGCAAATGCCGGTGCCCACCTCGTTCCACCACTTGTTTTTCATCTTTTCCAGGACACCCTGCTCCTGGAGCTCCAGCAAGGCGTTGTTGAACTTGTCGCGATGTGGCCAATCTGAAAGCGAAGCATCTTGGTGGAGTAGGATGATTTTAAGGGAATATTTCTAGAGAGCCTACTTTTGCGCATGGCTATGCCATAGCCCTTCTCGTCCAGTGCGTCGCCGATCTTCTTCAGATTGCATTCGCGCTTTGTATTGTACTCGATGGAAGTCGATTCCATGAGGAAAGCGTAGTGCGTGTTCGTCTTCACTCTATTCACGCCCTCCTGGTTGTCCTCGGTGAGGTGTTCGGGATGCTCGGTCATGAACTTGTTCATCCTCTTGTAGCGTTCATCCTCAGATGTCTGAAAACACCAATCAGCTATTATACCGAAAGCGTAAGGCACTTGGGCAGTACCAAAAAGAAGTTTCTAGTGGATCCGGTTCGCTTGGCGCCGTAGACCACGCCATCCTTATTGTCAGCCAGATCGTCAACGCTATTGATCAGACTCTGGGGCTTCTCGATGGTCAAAAAGGCAGCCAAGTTGGCGGTGTACGAGGACACCACAATCAGGGTGAAGAACCACCAGAAGCTGGCCACAGTGCGGGTGGATAGGGCTCTGCGTTAGAGATTAGGGAAAACATTGAGCTCAGTGATTTCTGGAAGTAGAATTCTGCATACTTTGGTCCGATCTCTGATCCCTGTTGGAGCAGAGCTCCGGTTGTAAACCAAATGGAGTTGCCTATGGTGAATTGATTTTCCAGCTCCTCGGGCTCCTCAATGCACGGATACGGATTGTCCCATTCGCTGGGCGACAGGCGGCCCAATATAAAGAAGCTCAGGGCCACGCCCAGAAATGAAAAGCCAAGGAACCACCAGACCTCCTCTGAGAAGGGGTCCATGAAAGTGAAGAGCTCAGGAGTGGCCTTTTGAGGCTTCAGATATAAAATAGCAATGCCTAAAATTTTAAATAAAGTATGAATATAGTCTAAAGTAAATCCTCCCTCATACCTAGATTCATGAAGGGAATGGTGAAGTCTATGGCCTCTTCGCGTTCCGAGGTAATGGTCAAGTCTGTGATGGCCAAGTCAGCGCGCTGCAAGGGGAAAGGGTAATTAACTGGGCTTCCTTGTTTCACTTTCCTCACCCACCCCCATCATAATCTCTCTCAGCATGCCCGTGGACTCATTCGAGGTCTTATTGTATGACCCGTAATCATTGCCACCGTTCACGAAGGTGAAGTTAAATCCCAGTTTGTCGGCCAGCTCCTTAATTAGATCCACGCCATAGCCCTCGTACTGACTGTTGCCCTCCAGCTGTTTGTAGGTTTCCACCAGCTGGGCGTACGGTTTGTTCTGCAGTTGGAATGCGTTTCATCAAGATTGGGAAAATGGTTTTGCTTTCTGGTTGCTGAGGCTACCTACCGGCACCGAGAGCAGAATTATGAAGGTCTTGTTGGCCAGCGAGTTGTCGATGTTGTCGAACTGGGCGGTAGTGGGTGCCAGTCGCTGGGCTCTGTAATTCCGCTGCTCGTCCCAGGTGCCCACCTTGACAATACCCGAGGGCTGCAGCTCTATGACATCCAGGTGGTACCCCTTGCGGACGTTTCCCTCAAAGTAGATGGGTCCGGTAAGCAGATGTTCTGTGAGTCGAAGCTGAAATCAGAGCGAGAAAATGAGTATTCATTACGAAAGGAGTTTCATTCGGTTCACCTTACCGTTCGCATGTAGTTCTTAAAGGAGGAGCCGTCATCCCGAACGCTTTCCGTGCGCTGCGAACAATTCTGGGACACAGGCTTGAAGGGCAGGTTTTTCAGGGTTTCTGCGAACAGCTGAACTGCATCGTAGGTTAAAGCCATTTCCACGGTGATGGGACAGGAGCCTTAATAAACACTAAAATTAAGAAAATTTAAAACAAAATATTTCTCTGCTCACCATTTCGGAACTCATCTTGGTCGGTGGGATAGCCCAGTTTCATGAGCAGCTCCTTGACGGCCAGCTTCTCCGGCGAGAAGAGGCGCAGACCTGTTATGTTGGCCTCACTGTACTTGTACTCCTCCAAATCGAAGGAGTGAAAGTCCAGGTTGCCTATGATGTACTTGTAGTCTTCGTTGATGATTCCCACCTGCTGAGCCTGGTTCAGAAACTCCGGCATAGTTTCGCTGGAACCGACGACCACAATCCGGTTATCGACGGACTTCCGCACACGGCGGAGCACCTGCTTGTAGTTGCCATTTAGCTGCATATCGTATCGCAGCACCGTGACCACGGGTCCATTCATGCCGAACATCGTGGTCAGCTCATTCAGAATGTTGAGGTAATCGGCTGCGAGCGACGCTGGAATTATTAAACGCTATTCAACTCCTGGACAAAGGCGTCTCACCGGATTCGTAGAGGAAAATAAAGCGCGTCCAGTTGAACTCCGTGATGAGGCTATACAGGGCCTTGGCCAGGTCGGCCGGATGCGGATGCAGATTGAATCCCTCGGCGTACTCGCTCATGTAGGAGTAAATGTGCGGTATGTCCATCGCATCACATATGGACATAAGGTGGACGGCAGTGTGCCGTGATGAGGGTCCGAATACCCCCGCAATGCCGGTCTTTAAGTAGAAATAAATAAAAAAAAATATATATATATAAATTAGCTTAATAAATAATATTAAAATATAATTATAAAAGAGTTTGTCAAGAAGCCAAGTCTTAAAAAGGTAACGAGTTACTTAAATATTCTTAAATAATAAATTTCGTTTTAATAATAATTTATTAAATATTTTATATATGAGCTTCATTGTGTATTACCTCAAGCATTCTGCACAGTCTGCCGTAGCTTTGATAGGCATCGCCGTAGTTTACCTCCGCTTTCAGGGATGTCAACGCAGTGCCCACCTCCTGGTTGGCCACGTCAATGGCATGGTCGAAGACAATGTTCATTTGGTCCGTGTTTTGGTCGGTGAGGAGGCCTGAAATCGAGAAATTCCCGCTCATTTACTCAGTTCCGCCGTTTCGCTCTTGCCGGTTTGTTTATAAACAACAACTTGACCTAATCGCCGTCCCATTCGGTCGGAAAACCCAAACAAACAAACAAATACTAAAACCGTTTTATGAGCTTTCGGCGTTGATGGAACGAAAACGAACAGCTTGTTCTTGTTCCCTTTATGAGAAATTAAAAATAAATCGCGCGTTGAAAACAGTTTGTTTGGGAACTGCATAAAAAAACTTTGCCCGCGACACAAATTTTTCATTTCAGCTATTTTTTTTGGCTTCTTCGAAATTACTTACCGATTGGCACACTTCCCATATTTTGGAACTTGTCGTAGCCGCCAAAGTTGTCATATTGAGCGTTTTTCGCAGAGATTTTAATGCAAATAATAAGCAAAACAATTTTAAATTGATTGAAAGGCATTCCTTATTGAGTTTATTTTCAACACAAATATATATTTATATGTACATATTAGTTTAGAGAAATAAAATTGTTCGCGATCGCCCCACAACCGAGCACGTTGAGTAAAAGGCCGCAACTGAGGGATGCTTCCAAAATGTCAATTTGGAAAATATTCCGAGTGAAAGTTTCCGAAAGCTTTGAGAGAATTTTGAGAATACCATGGAGTTTCTCAATATTAGTCCTCAGGCTGTTCGTTCTCCTCGGAATCAGTTTGCAGCGAGTCTATCGACTGCGACGAATTGCGGCTTCGGGAGTATATGGACTGGGCGCTCTTCAGGGCTCGTTCATTTTCAGAGAAGCGGATGACAATTTTGAATTCCTCAACCAGGGCATCGCAGAAAGGAACCTAATACAGATTACTCAAATATATGTCTCAAAAGAAACAAAGGTTTAGTATGACATTTACCGCATAGAACTTTGCTTTCTTGAACACAAAGAAGCACCAGCACAGAATGGCGACGATTATCGAGATGACAGAGCCGACGGCCAGGACAGCGTAGATGCCACTGAGATTGTCCACACCCAGCTCTGAGGGGCCATCGGATTCGCTTTTCGCCTATGGCAGCCGCTTAATTACTTGCTTAAAATATAAAATAATAAGATACTTACGCTACAAACTCCTGCTCCAACCTCGTTCCACCATTTATTTTTCAGCCTGGCCAGGACACCTTGCTCCTGCAGCTCCAACAGGGCGTTGTTAAACTTGTCGCGGTACGGCCAGTCTGAAGGAGCATTCGTGAAATTAAAGTGAACTCGGGAAGTCCCTCCTGGTACCCACTTTTAACCATGGCTATGCCGTAACCCTTCTCGTCCAAAGCATCACCCACTTTGGTCAGGTTGCATTCTCGTACCGTATTGAATTCGATCGAGGTGGACTCCATGAGGAAGGCATACTTGGTGCCAGACTTGACCCTGTCCACTCCATCCTGATTGTTTTCCATCAGCATCTCTGGATGGGCAGTCATGTACTCGTTCATTTTCATGTAGATGGGATCCTCTGATGTCTATGAGAATAAGGATCTAGTCATTTAATCACGAGAGCCTTAAGTAGCTCTGTTTACCAAAAAGAAGTTCCTAGTTGATCCCGTACGCTTAGCTCCGTACTGAACGTCATCCTTATTATCGGCCAAATCCTCAACGCTGTTGATGGGACTAGTCGGATTTTCGATGGTCAAGAAGGCAGCCAGGTTGGCCGTGTAGGAGGATACCATGATGAGGGTGAAAAACCACCAAATAGCGGAGATTGTGCGGGTACTCAGGGCTCTAAAAAAAGAGATTTAATTAAAATATATCGTAAAATTGAATAAATATATGTCGTATGTATTTCTACTTGGGAGCAATTTCCGATCCTTGCTGCAGTAAAGCTCCCGTGGTGAACCACAGGGAATTGTTGATGGTAAACTGATTCTCCAGCTCCTCGGGTTCCTCGATGCAGGGATACGGGTTGTCCCACTCGGTGGGCGAAAGTCGCCCCAGAATAAAGAAGCAGAGGGAGACGCCCACATAGGCTATGCCCAGGTAAAGCCAGACCTCCGAGGAAAATGGGTCCATGAAGGAGAAAAGGGCAGGCGGAGCCTTCTGGGGTTTCACATACAAAATCGCTATGCCTGTAATTTAAAGAATATATTTATTTAGAGTTTGCTGAACTATTTTTGAAGATTTCTTATCTCACCCAGATTCATAAAGGGTATGGAAAAATCGATGACTTCCTCCCGCTCCGATGTAATGGTGAGATCGGTGATGGCCAAGTCCGCTCGCTGATAGGAATGTATTTGTCAGTGAAAGCATTCAATGATGTGTCCAACTCACCCCTTCAACAATTTCCTTGAGCATTCCAGTAGTGGTATTGGTGGTCTTATTAAAGGAACCGTAGTCATTGCCACCATCGTGGAACGTGAAGTTAAAGCCCAGCTTGTCGGCCAACTCCTTGATCAAATCCACTCCATAACCCTGATACTGATTGTTGCCAATAAGTGTGTCAATGCTCTCCACGAGACTGGCATAGGGTTTGGTCTGAAATGTAGGTTTTTCTTAGGTATTTGCCACAATAGTTTAGTTTCAATCAACCCACTGCAACAGAGATTAAAACCTTGAAGGTTTTGTTGACCAGCGACCCGTCGTCAATGTCATTCAAGTTTATCACTTGGGGTGGCCGCTGGAACTCAAAGTCCTTGCCGTCTTCCCAGGTGCCGACCTTGACCAGTCCACTCGTCTGCAGTTCGATGACATCAAATGTAAATCCCTTGCGCACATTGCCCTCGAAGTATATGCGGCCTGTTATTGTTTTCTCCTTAATCTCCAACTGCAACGATTCCAAAAAATTCGTAGGATTATATTGTTAGATTTCGAGGGTTCCCCTACCGATCTCATATAATTCCTAAAGGTGGAACCATCGCGCTGCACATTGTCATGACGCTCGGAGCAGTTGAGCATCTGGGGTTGATAGGGAAGGTGCTTTGTTGTCTCCGCAATGACTCGAACAGCATCGTAGGTGAGAGCCATGGACATGGTGATCGATGAAGAGCCTACAGGGGAAAACAATTACTAAACAACATCTAATTTAATTTGTTGATCTTGTAATATTTCAAGGAACTCCATAAGTTCCTGAAAGATAAAAGGTTGTTGTACCATTATTAGTGGGTTCGCTTTCGCCCAGTTCATGGTGCAGCTTCTCGACCAGATCTCGCACCTCCTCCTGGTCAGGTGAGAACATTCTTATTCCGGTTATATTGGCCTCGCTGTACTTGTACTCCTCCAGCTCGAAGGTGTGCAGGTCCAGGTTGCCGATGATGTAGGTGTAGTCCTCGTTCATGATTCCCACTTGTTGGGCCTGGCGCAGCAGCTCGGCCACTCCCTCTGTGGAGCCCACAACCACGATGCGGCTGTCCTCCGATTTTCGAATTCGACGCAGCACCGACTTGTAGTTGCCGTTCAGATTGAGATCGTAGCGCATCACCTTGATGACGGGTCCCTTGATGCCGTAAAGGGTCATGAGGTGGTCCAAAATGTTCAGGTACTCAGCTTAAGCAAAAAGTTGGGACTTAGAAATGACTGTTCATGGCTTCTGGGATGTACCTACCGGACTCATAGCAGAATATGAAGCGAGACCAATCGAACTGGTTGATAATGTCGTAGAGGGCATGGGCTATATCCTCCGGATTCGGGTGCAGGTTGAAGCCATCGGCGTGGGCCCCCCACGAGAGGTGCGGGTATATGAAGGGAATGTCCTTGGAGTCGCAGGCGTTCAGCAGATGCGCGGCCGTGTGCTTGGCAGCCGGCCCAAAGACGGCACCCACTCCGCCCTGGAAGGGCGTATTTATTTAGAAATTCTCAATGCTTTTCGCTGTCTCACCTGCATTAGCCTGCAGAGCTGGGCAAAGGCCTGGACTGAATTTCCATAGGCCACCTGTTCCGTTTCGCCCGCCAAAGGAACGCCCAGCTCATTGTTGACCACCGATATGGCGTGCTCAAAGGTCTGACGGATTCTGTCGGTGGCGTCGTCGGTGATAAGGCCTGCGTGCTTTGTTTGAGTCGGATAAATTCGGGAGAGGAAGCTGCCGAGAGCTCTTCGAGCTCTTTCACTCACCAAGGCGAATGGATTGGCCACTGGGTGAACCGAAGGAGCTGCCGCCGTAGAACTGGGCCTGCACTCCGTGGAGGCAGAGGAAAATCGGTATCAGCCAGCTGAACTGCATTGTCCTCATTTATTAGAGTTTCGAATGGGAATCTTTCATTTCCCCTCGCCGACGACGGGTATATATGTATAAATATATAGGTATATTTTTGGATCACCCACTAGCGCGACGTCTTTAAAGTTCCTTAGTCGCCGAGCGCACGTTCCCAACTGAATGGGCGGCCACTCATAATTGCCTTACGAATTCCACTCAAAAAGTTTCCAAAAATATTTGTTTTGAACTTGAAAGCTGCCGCCAGTGTTGAGCAATCATGCGTACTTTCGTTTTAAAAAACAAAGTGCTGGTGGTTTACATTTAATTAGAATTATCACAAACATAAATTGCATCGTAAACTAAACTATTGCAAGTTACAAATATAAATAGTTAAGGGCTATCGAAAATATATAAAGTAGCAAGTTATAATTTTTGGCACATATTCTTTGTTGTGAAGGAGGTCATCCCGTTCGATCATCGGCACACATCTCTGGGACTTCGCCAATTTGCTGTTCTGTCAATTGAAAAGCTGCAATCGAGATGGAAGCGTTAATGGTTCTCTTTGGGGGAAAGATAAGCTATATGTGGGACTGCACTCCAACCCCGGTGGCATTCCAAGTGCCACGCACCAATTGCAGTTTCATTGGGAAGACAATTGGAGAAGTTTGTCCCCCTGTCTAGAAACCGAACCAACTGCTGGGCATAAATCACCATTAATTAAGTGGGTGCCGGCGCCCAATTGAAGTGCGATGTCGTTGTTGGCACCACAGCACCAGGCCGGGTAACGAGCTACAAGGAGCTGCGTACACACCCGACACCACCACTTTCTCCACTAAGTGGCGCCCGAAGTGGAGCAATTAGAGCCTCGCCAGGGAGGTGCCACTGGGGTTGGGGTTGGATGCGCACTCACCAACTGGCAGCCTTCGGTCTTTGGTCTAGGACTGCGTGGCATACGTCGTGAATAATACTCTTAGGCTATAGCTGTAGACTTCCCGCATCTACCACACGCTGCACTTCTTGGAGGGGTTCATCGGCGAGTCTACGGGACAGCGGAACTCCCGGGCAAAGTCCACGGAGTTCGATAGCGTGCCGATCACCCGGAAGCGACCCGGACTGTGGATGGCCGTGTTTAGTTTGTTCCGTATGGCCTCGGGCCGCATTGCTCCGCACCACACCTGGCCGAAGTTGAGAAAGAAGAGCTGTGGCCCGGTCATGTTGAGGCCCGGCAGAACCTCGTCCGGGACCTCGTTGGGGTGTTCCTGCATCCAGCGCTGGTAGGCATGGAAAGCTTGGCGCAGGCCACCATTATCTGCAATATTCTCGCCTGGAAATGTATATTTGAAAGACTTAGTATTAGGATTCATTCAGGGATATGACTGATAATTCTCTATAGGATTATAATTGTAATCTGGATAAAAAGAATCCACATTACCTTGCGTGCTTTCGCCATTGAGGACGATGCCCACTTCTTCCACTGTGTAGTTGCTGTACTGGGCGATGATGCATCGAGCGCGTTCGTCGAATCCACGGATTGAGGAGTCCGTCCACCACTTGTGAATGTTGCCATTGCAGTCAAAGAGCCGTCCCTTGTCGTCAAATCCGTGGGTCAACTCGTGGCCAATGACCACGCCGATGCCGCCAAAGTTAAGCGACTTGGGGAAGTGGCGGTGGTAGAAGGGCGGCTGCAGGATGCCGGCGGGAAACATGATCTGGTTCTTGTTGCGGCTGTAGTAGGCATTCACAATGGCCGGCGCCGTCTGCCAGTTGGTCTTGTTGACCCGCTCGTGCAGCTTGGACTGCTCCGTTTTGGCCGTGTGGAGCAGGACATTGAGCGTGTTTTCAAAGTACTTATCCGGGTGGATATCGATGCCCGCGTACTTGCTGTTGAGCTCGCCCGGATTGAGGATAAAGTCCGGGTAGCCGATTTTCAGGGACATGGCGTTGACCTTCTCCTCTGCCAGCTGCTTTGTGGTTGCGTCCAGCCAGTCGGTGGTCTTGAGAATATCCCGGAAGGCCTGCTGCAGGTCGTGCGTCATTCGAAGCGTGTCCCGCTTGCTGTTGTTGTCGAAGTAGCGGCTGACAAACATCGAGCCAACCGCCATGCCCATGTTCGTGTTCACCTGAGCGATGCACACCTTCCAGCGCTGCGGACTCTCCTCCCGGCCGAAGAGGGCGTGGTAGAAGTGCTGCTTGATGTCGTCGAACCGATCGTCCACGTTGTTGATACGGTGCCGCACGAAGCGCCACATCATGTAGTTGGCCACGGTGCGGGGCTCCGTCTCCTCCAACAGGGTCACCAATTTGCCCATGTACTCCACCGCGTAGATGACCACCTCCTCGGCCCCGCTCACCTCACGATCCTGCAGGCTCTCCAGGTAGGAGAGCCATTTTATCTCCGGCACCAGCGCCTGCAGCTGGTCCAAGGACATTCGTTTGTATAGCTGCAGAAGGGAACAATAAGAAAAGTCTCGATTTTCCAATTGATTAGCTTACTTTGGTTACGTTGAGCCGCTGCTCCGCCGGCGCCGTTATTCCCGCCAGCTGCGTCTCAAAGGCCACCAACTCGGTGGCCACCCGCTGAGCGTCCGCCTTGGAGGCCCCCATCTTGTGCATCACCTCGGACATATAGCGCTGGTAGGCCAGCAGGTACTTGTTGTTGCTGGGCTGGAGGAAGTACTCCCTGGTGGGCAGGCCCAGGCCCGTCTGGTCGAACTGCACGATGTTCTCCTCGGAGTTCTTGATGTCCGCCCCCACCCACTGGACGATGAGGATGTCGTTGTTGTAGCGCCGCAGAGTGGCGGCCAGGACCTGCCAGTTGAAGTTGGCGTCGCTCCACTGCTGGTCCAGGACGGGCCAGCCGCCCAGCTCCTGGATGAGCGTGTGAAGTGGCTCCAGGCCGCGCCTGGCTAGCAGCTGACTGTTTACACAGGATCGGTAAAGATTCTTGGCCTTCAGCTGGGCATCGTGCTGCGGCTGGAGCATGTTGTTGGTGGCCGCTACGTTTATTGGATCCTCAGTGTCCGATTTGTCCTTTGACTTCTCCTTTGCCGAGACGGTGGGTGCTGCAGCTTCCTCCTCTTTGGTCTTCTCCCGGGTGGCATCGATGAGGCGTTTCCGCTTGGTTCCGTTGGTGTATCGCTTGTACCGCACGAGGATGCGATTGAGCAACTGCCTCTGGCTGACGATGTGCCGCTTTAGGCGTTCTGCCCTCAGCTCCGCCGCCTGGTCCGCTTCGCCCTCGCCCTCTCCCTGCTCGTTGAGCTTAAAGAGCGTGTTCCGAACCCGGCTCTTCCTCGGCTCGGCCGCTGGAGCTGGTGAATCATTTTTCTCCAGGAGATTGCGCAGCACCAGGTCAAGGCTTTCGCGCAGCATCTCGAAGGTGTCGAAGCCAGCCTTGTCCTTGGGTATCGGGTGCAGTCTCTCCCAGTTGCCACAAGCGTACTTGTAGAAATCCACGCAAGGATCCACTTTGGTGTCCATGTAGCGCTTCATGGTCATGGCCTGCGCCATGCGGATGCCCTCGCGGGTACCCTCCTCGTTCCAGAAGCTCTGCAGAGCGGCGGTAGGCTCGTTGATTTGGGATGTCTGCTCTGGATTGGCCTCGCCGGAATGACTTTCCGCCCCTCGTCGTTCCCGGTGCTGCCTACTTCGCTCCAGCCAGTAGGCAGTCTCGTCCTGGAAGCGCTTCTTTGGGGACACGTTGGGGTTGCTGTCTAGGGGTTTGATGTCCAGGTCAATGCCGAGACACTCGCGCGGAATGCCCTGCGGCAAGAAGGAAGTGCGCGAGTCCTTCATCAGTGTGCTGCGCTCCTCCAGCTCCAGGGTCTCGCCGTTTCCGTACCGATAGGGCTGACATCGTCGATCGCGCTCCGCGGCCTCGACCTCATGATGGGCACGCTTGCCCGCCGGCAGCAGGAACTCCTCGTTTATCAGCTCGTTGTATGTGCTGCCCTCCGCCTGCAAAGCCTCGTAGTTCTCCAAGTAGCTGGGCACCTTTGCAGCGGACTCTCGACGCTCGCGCATCCTCTGCTCGTTCAGCTGCAGCGCCTCCAGCATTCCGTCCAGCCGCATTATCAGGATAAGCACCAGAGTCAGAGGCAGCATCACCACTGGAAGCAGCAGAAGTAGTTTGCAGCAGGTCAGGCCAGGGCACCACTGCACCCGACCCGTCCGCTGGTTGACCCCCAGTCCCAGCTTCACACTCCGATCCTTCGATGGATGCGGATGCGGAGCAGAAGCTGGAGACCCGTGCACCGAGGGCATCGCTAGCTTCAGCTGGCTGTGGCGACTCATCCCACGAGCAGCCGTAATTGAGGAGCTCGCTGGCCTTTATACTTTAATTAAACGCAATTTTCGCGCGACGCAGTTTGGCGAACCGAACGGGACGTAATCTAAACCGAGAATGGAGAGCCGGAGAATGGCAGCCGGAGACTGGCGACCGGGGGCCGGATTTCGGAGACCAGCGATGGGAGGCTGGAGATCGCAGACCAGAGACTGGACGGCACAGAACTGCGGCCGAGTCGCGCTCGCATTGCCAACTGAAAGCGGCCGCATGGGATGCGCAATCACGGCGCGCGACAAGCAATTGAGTGGCGACAGCGGCAACTAGCGACATCAGCAGTAGCATCAGTCGCAGCAGCAGCAACATGAGCAGCAGCAACTAGCAACATCAGGCAGTAGCAACATCGGCGGCGGCAGCAGCGCTTCAATGAGTGCCTCGGGGGTGGGCCTACTTATCTCGATCCAAGATTTATGCAATGCTGATCTTGGGACAGGAAATATCTGGATTTCCCAACAGATACCTGCTCTGATTTGACCCATTAACCTCAATAGTTTCATTAAATCGCCTTTATATCGTTAATCAACAGGAGCGGCCACAAAGCAGATCGTTCAGAAATTTATGTCATTATCACTGGGTCTAGCCATAACAAACGCGACGCGGTGGCAGGTCTACACAGAGAAAATCTGTAGGTATTTCCTAGTAAATATTTTAATATGTTTTTGCTAAAATATTTAAGATAATTAAAATAAATATACTAGTATATATGCAACAGTATTAAGTGTTTTAAATGTGAATAAATATTACAAATAACCTCGATCTATGTACTATCTGCTTTCAGCCACATAAAAATGAAAGTCAACCGCTAGAAAGATTAGTTCTGGTTTCCCATTTCGGAAATATTTGTTAACAAATTTGTTGAATTTACATTTGCTTGTATTATTGAAATAGTTATGATTAAAACTCCAACTCTCGTGTATGCAAATTTCCCTACCCGACCTCTGTAGACATCCGCACATTAGACACAGAATTCATATTGTAATTAGAGGCAAAATCTTACCCTATTTTTACCCATATGTATCTCTTATTTACTTAAACGTTTGCAATCCAGCATTTATTGCCTGGCCTTTCCTGTTTTAGAACCGCAATCATAACCCATTAATCTTAAGCTTTGAATTAATTAAGACATTCGCGATGTTTTGCCATTTCGCTTATATTTGTTTGCCGTGCACAGCGACTACCCCATGCACCTCCGCATTGACCTCTGCCCGAATAGCGTCTAAATTCAATCAATTTAATTTAATTTCACAAAACAATTGCCCGGACCGGCGACGGACACACTCGCGTGGATCCACTGGCTCGGAGCCAAGTGGCTCTCAGGAGAATCCAAAATAGAGACAGATTCGCTCCGTTGCGAGACGGAATCGAGGCCCTTCGAGGGGCGGCTGTCAGCGGCTCTCATAACTCAGCCGTTAAGCTCGGCCATTCAAGTGTAATGGAGATGGCGTCATTGGGCGCCACTAACTACTCCAGTCACACGTGTTCGGGTGGCTGTAATCCCCGTGCCACATAGTGTGGCACTATTTAAGGGGAATTAAAGCGCTGCGAGGCGTAACCGAAGCCCAAATTGGCCCTTCAGTGTGCGAGGCGGGAGTGGGAGCGGGCATTTGGTTCGGGTTAGTATTACAAGATTATGCGGGTAATTGGCGGCATGCGATGCCATCTAATGTGCCCGGGCTCCGCCTCCCGTCGCACCCAACGCTTTGCATATGCCCATTTAGAGAATGGGAGGTGAGGGAGCTGGCTTTTGTTCACGTCATGTAGGGGTTTCAGTCTCATGGACAGCGAACACGCAGGTGGGCACATGAAAGTACGTACATATCTGTGCGAGATGAGGTACTACTGCCCGATGACGGGGGAAATGGCCATTGCTTCATATGCTAATTTCAGCCTTAAACCTTTTAATTAGCGACACTGACCGAGATTAGCCGGGACCGGGGTCCATCTATCAATCTCGCACACTGCAACTGTGCCCGGGATGGCCTGCAGGCCCTGGTGCAAATGTTATGCAATTTGCCAACGCTCCGATGGATTCTAATTTCAATTGGCTTTTGTGTTCACTTGATCTGCGGTTCAAGACCAAATCGTCGTCGAGTGACCCACTGAGCCAACATGCGATGCCGCACAAGCACCCATTCGGTGGCGGCATCAGGTTTGCCAGAGGTAAACGAACGAGTCGTGAATCAATCAATTGATGTAAATAAACCCAGCGCCGGTTGGGTATCGAGTATTGCTAATATACTCGCATATAGTGTATGCAATCAATTGCGGTTCCGATTCGGGGAACTCCAGCTTGAACTAGGGTCGTCGACACCGCATCGATTAGGCTAACCCGTCATCATGCTAACTCGGTATTAGAGATGATTGACCCTTTTCAGAGCAGGGTGATTACCTTGCATAGTATAATGACTATAGAATATAGAGTCTAAAAGTTAATACATTTTGTACTGAAATTGGTAAATGGAAGCTGGAAAAACCATGTAGTTAGAATCTGGATTTGATATCAAGTATTTTATATAGAACAAAGGGGGTATTCATTAGGAATCGCAAGTAAGTGTTATAAGTAAAGTAAAAATTGACAAATAACTTTTATATATAAATTTGTCGAATAACATTTATTTTAAGAATGGAATATGAAATTAAATTGCAATAATTTTTAAGCTGAGCGGCCTATTTAAAAGACTGGCAAATATTATTATTCGTTTGACGTATATAATATTTAATATTTCGGAATGTGAATTAAATGCATATGCATAAATTATATGAAAACATGCAAAATATGCATAATATATGGAAAATAAACAATCTCAAAATATTTAATAATTGCGAATTATAGATTGAAATATGTTGATCCTTTTAAAATATGCCCATGTGCAAATTCCAAGAAGCTATACATTCAGAAAACGGAAGGTGTTAAAAAGTAGGTTAATCTTTTATATATTGCGACCTCTCCTATTTTCAAATGAATGACTTGATTAAGTTTTGATACTAACCGTTTTCCCAACCTTTAGCATAAATGAAATCTTTTCACTAAAAACGTATTTGTTTGCAGGGCCCTTTTCCGCAATTCCGCACTTTAAGGTTAACCCAATGCAGACGAAACAAGTTTCCAGTTGGATTGCAACTCATCGTGATTCATAAAGTGTTCCTGGCTTTTCTCCTGGGCAAACCGGTCGAGTACCAGCCATAGATTTAAGCCTAATGACAGACTGTAGCTCGTGGCCCTTGGAACAGTCTGAACTTCGACTCGGAAACTGTCAAAAAGTCGTAAAGAACACTCACTCACACATTTTAGCCAACTGCGGTTGGACCACACTTCGCCACCTTGAATTGTAAGGACCACCGAACACTGCTAGATGTATCCTGAATGCGTTGAGTTGAGATTATCCAGCGTTACTGTCGCGTTCCGAAGTTGTTCTAAAACTGATTTGAGGTCCGGAGTGGAGCAAAGCTTCGCGGTCGCCGGCGTGCTTGGTACTGAGGCATCTGCTCGTTATTGCTCGGGAGTTGCTGTTTCAGGGCCAGAAAACATTTGATAACAGCTGGTGCTACTGGGTTCCAACTGGCTTATACTGATTTCTGACTGATCGGCACTAATGTCTCTGATTCACAGCCATCAACTTGGTTGTCCACAGGAGATCGTATATAAGCTGAGTTTTTGAGAGTTGAACTTCCTTACAAAGCCGCCTATATGTAAAATGATTAGGATTATTGTATTTGCTTTGTAACAAATTTTAATATTTAAATAAAATAAGTTTAAAATATGTCAGTGAAACTCTTAAATTTAGTTAAGTAGTTTATCTAAATCCACCATCAAAAGTTTGTAAAGTCAATATATACAGGTTGGTATGTGATCTTATCTTTAGAAATTATTCCTATTGATAATTTTTTGACAAATCAAAGTTATTAAAAACCATAACAAAGAGCATCTA
>JAEIIL010012672.1:0-15100 GCA_018905715.1 Drosophila lini | reverse complement strand
TTAACAAAAATTTATACAAATTAACATAAAAATTATGACCGAAAAACGTCTCATTTGTAAGAACATATAAAACATGAAAAATTAGGGAAAAGAATGGTGATGTTAGTAAAAAATCCTTCAATTACATCAAGAAATATACATTTTATACATATAAACTTATTTTTTAACAAAAGGAAATTTATACTAACAATCAACTAAATAAAATACAACCATTTTCGTTTGTTTTTATTTTCTCGTTTTTGTGCATGCAAATCACGTAAAATGTTTTCATCGCCGGAGCTTGTTGCACATACGCCGCGTTGCCAATTGTCCATAAGCAGTTTGCTGATTGCTTTGGAAATTAGACAATGTATATTGCCAGCAGCTTTGGCTTTGTTGCTGCTAGCTGCTTCTGCTGAAACTGTAAATTTGGTTTGGCTGGATTTTTTTTCGTTTCGTTTTCGAGCGTGAAGTGTGGAAATTTTGTCACCAGATTTTGACCGTTAGCATTTTTATAGTTAGTCATCACTTTGTTAAATCTATTTTTTCTAAATAATTAAACAATTAATTAATGTAGTGATAGAAAGAGATTTGGGTCTTAGAGGCTTATAGCTATAGCTTGTGCTTTTTAAAATGAAACTAATAATTTAGCAAAAATAAGTTAAAGCAGAAAATTAAGGCTCTACCTTTGGAATCCGTTCCGAATACATAAAAGGTGTTAACTACTTATAAAATTGTCTTAAAATATAATAATCTTTATAAAATGGCCAATTATTGCACTTTTACAAAAGAACGAGTTCAGTTCGTTGACTGGACGGACGGACAGACGGACGGACAGCAGATGATGCAAGGCGTTTCGTGTGGTGTTATTCAACCGTCGCGACGCGCCGCCCAACAATGTAACTTGTGTTGTGCATGAGAAAACAAATTTCCATAAGTGAAGAAGGCGGGCAGGAACGCAGAGCGGAGCGGGGTGGACTGTACTTTGGAGGGGACTTAATGGCGATATCTCCTCTATTTGCATCCAGGCATTCGAATAACAGGGGCAACACCAAAAGTGATAAGAACCTGCGATAGGAGACACTGGAGTTGGTGGTTGTCAGTGTTGTGGCGATAATGAATTTCCAAGTTGACATTGGGCTCGATCGAGGAAAAACTACAAAACTAATCAAGCGATTAATCGATCAATCAACTGGCACTGAAATTAATGAGCCGGACAAACGAAATGAAATGAAATATAGATAGGGGGTAGATATATAAAGTTCAATTCCAAAATTGGCCAGGCACAAAGGTGACAATGAGGCGGGCTTTTAATTAAAGCAAACAGAATGCAACGGTGACGCATTGAGCTGGACGCTGAACATTTCCGCTGAATTCATTACATTACATATAAATATATAACAAACGAGTAGTATTTACAACGAAAACTCATTCGAATGAGTAACAAAATATTAAGCCCGACACAAGTGCAATGCCAAAATGGCATTCGGCCAAGCCATTGAAAAAGGAACTAGAAAGAGGGCAAGCGAAAAGCTGCAAAACTAAGGGCCAAAAGCAAATGTTTGTAAAAATATAAAAATACATTTCGCATTCCCAGAGGCAAGGAAAACTGTACCAAGTTCCAATATCTAATCGATGGTCAGGGCAATTAGTGTGCTTATCGCATCGGCGATAAAAATGCGCAACGATAATAGTAAGAGTGTTCCAAATTGTATTTCATAGTTTTGCAGTTTGCTTTTCTCTTGAATTAGTTTTTAATGTTTATTTTTTATATTTTAAAGAGGTTACAAAAAACTATTTAAAGTCTCATGTAAAATATATATTTTTGGTTTTCATTAACAATTTTTTCAAGGTTTTTTTAAGTACCAAGGAACTGAGTCACAATTTCCATTTGGCATACAAAGCTCCCAGAGCTCCCTTCTCTGTAAAACTTATCAAACAAAACCAGTGCCAACATTTATTCCTTCTTGGGTTGACAGAAAAAAACCAAAGCCAAAATAATGCCAAAAAATGGCTCCTTTGTTGGGCCCCACGGCCATATCAATTTTCTTGTCTTTTCCCAATGAACTGCTTCATTGAGCTTAAGAATTAGAAATTGTTTGTGTGTTAAGGGGAGCCCTGGAAATATGAGAAATATGCGGAGGGGCATGAGGTTCATACGTGTAAATTGCGACTCAATTGCGGGGAAAATAGGGATGAAATTTGAGGACAAGAATGGGCGGCACATAAAAAAGAACATATGAGACTATGAGTTACTAATAAATAATGTTGGGAAAACTTGTAAGAATATAGAATAATGAATAATATAAATTATTATCTCTTGTTTAGATATATTTAACATTAATAAAGTTAAATTTTACAATTGTAATCATTGTTTTCATTGTTTAAAACATTGAAAATAAGAACATTTTTAATTTTCCTACATATTTTGAACATTTTGTCAAGCCAAGACAAAGTTATTTAAGTTATTCAGAGGGTAAATATGATTATTTAAACATATATCTCATGCTTATCGTTTCTCTCTCTCTCACTCTGCGGACAATAATCAGCAAAAATTAAAGAAAAAAAAAGATAGTAGACATTTTCTCGTATTGCGGTTCGCATTTTTTATCATATCTTATGCAGAGAAGGCACGATACACGGGGCCAGTGGCGCTGAAAGGGAATATAGGGTAGATAGATAGTAGGGGGAAAACACCAGCCATTCAAGGTGTGTGTGTCCGTCTTTCTGGCAAGATAAAATTCCACCGAGCCGTATAAATATTACGAAAAAAAAAACTGTAATCACGCGGGGGATCTTAACATTGTTTAAAACTACTATAATATAGGGAACAATTAGCAATAAAATATATATATTTTCAACATTTGCTAGAACTTCCGCTGAAAGTGATCATAGAGTTTAAAAGAGTTTTGGTGGGGGTAGTGGGTGCTTTAGTACCCCATTTCAATGCCATTGCACATTGATTTCGAACTCATTCGCTTGGTTTCGGCCTTGACTGGAGGCAGCAAACCACAAAAAGGTAGTTAACAGCATACAAAAGTTTGGTAAAAAAAAAAGAGAATCGTAAGCAAAAGGTTAAAGGCCATAGCCAGCCAGGCAGCTCGTCAAGCGGAAATGGAAATCGAAATTAAAATGCCAGGCAAGGTAAAAAAAATTGCCTAAAAAATTGCTCAATAACAAAAGCCAACACACAATAACAAAAGAAAATATAGGCAAAAAAGTTAGGCAGTCAGGCAGTAAACCAAAAATAAATCGTTTGCAAAATGGAACATTAGGAAAATAAAGTTTTCGAAATGTCCTTGGCATTTGTCAAGACTGTGTCACAAGTCAGGCGAAAAAAAATAGTAATTTTACAGCAGTCAAATATTTTCTTTTTTCAGCAAAGGGGGAGGGAGGGGTGTGTGTTTTCTTGGGCCAGGAAACAAAGCCAACACGAAAGCTTGGTGATTTATATGGGCAGCTGACAGGAGCAGAAGGAAATAGGAAATATAAATTGGAATTTTGAATTGGAATTGAAACGAGGCTTAGAGGGTTTTAATAGCTTTTCAATTCGTTACATGTTCGTGGGGGACTGCCTTTCTTTAAACTACGTTTTAAGTGATTTTCAGATTTCTTTAACATCATTAGAAAAGTTTTCCTTAGTTTTGGAGGTAAAGATCTCTCTGCCAAAATCTCCGGATTAATCATTAAACATTTTTCTTTGAATTGTCGACTTTATGTTTACCTTTCGGCGCATAGTCGGGACATTTGGCCATAGTTTACATTTAGTTGTCACACTGTCAATGACCCTGCCTGCCATCCCCTACATCCAAACCCCTCCTCCAGCCTGTTCCGTCGAAATGACAGCCAAAAACCTCATTAAATGCAGCTGCAGCTTTATCAACAAAAGGGAAGAAGAACGACAATGGACAGAGGGTGGGGTTTATGGGAGCAATTAAAGTACAATGCAGCAGCTAGTGGAAGAACGAAGGTACACTAAAAAAAATTCAATATTTTTATACAAAATTGTGCAATGGTTAAGCAGGATTATTAATATTTAAGCTTATGTAGCATTTTATACAAAATATATTTGCTGCACACCTTTTTTTTAATTAAAAAATTAATTAAAATAACATTGATTAAAATTATATATGCTTCACATTTGTGTATTAAATTATTTACGGTGCAGCAGATCAGCCAGAACTATCCGAAAAACAAATATGTAGTGTGAGTGTGGGGATGTGGGTGGCTTTTCCACACTTTCAAGGGTTGCAATCTAGACTTCGACTTCCATTTATTTAATGTCAATGTCCAGGGTGGACGATGTATTGTTTTTCTTTATTCCCCTTTTTTAGATGGGGTGCGAGTTTTGGTGCTATTATTTTATTTGTGGACTTGGACATTTCTTCTAATTTTATGTGTGGACATTAAAATTTATTTGATTTTGGTTTTAAAAATCTAAGAGTTCTCTGCATTTAAGGGTAGCGTAGCATCGTTTTACTCATTCTCTTATATTAGCAGTTAAACTACCGTCAACAACAGCGACAAGGAAATGTTTACAAAATATAATTTTGTAGCTTTTCCTTGATAAGCGTGATGTGTTGCTGCTGCTGTTGTTGTTGCTGCTGCTGTTGCTGTTGCAGTTAATGATAAAACAATAATAAAAGCAACAAAAGAAAATGTGTTGATTGCACTTTCTTCAGGTTTCTGTTTCACTCACTCGCCGCAGCTATCTCCGGCTCTTTCCTTTCTCGTCGCATCTTCTCGCTTGTCTTTTTATTGTCTTCAGTCTTTTACTGTTGTTGTCGTTGTATTTTTTTTTTTTTTAATTTGTTGTCAACGCGTTAATTATCTGAAGAAAACAGTTTTTCTGCTGCTCGAAGGCTAAAGTTGTGATTGTTTCTTTTGTTTTCATTTTTACTCCCTGAAGCGGGTTGCAATATTTATGTAATAATTATATGTATAATTTAATTAGGAAATGTATAATTGGGAATCAAGAATATTTTGTGTTTTTTACCAAAGCCATCTATTTCGAAAAACTGTTTTGTTTTCTTTCTACCACCATCAGCAACCATACCCAGAGGCATTTCATGTCCCGCTGACATTTTCCATCGAACGAAGGGAATTTACATCACTTCCAAATATAGACTTGCCAAGGTCACATTCCCGGTAATTCAACCATAACCGACCCCCCTCTGACATGTCATGACACTCCGCTGGCTTAAAGCACTCAAAACACAGTCAGCACATATTGAAATATTCAATTAAAATGAACTCATCATCGACAGTTCGGGGTGCTTCTTTATTTCCAGCCCATAAAAGAGATAATCAAAACTGTATCAATATGCGGCAATAAATTATTGGCAGCGTCGTGGGTGTATCCACTGGGTATCTGCTTAATTAGCCAAAATTTATATTTGAAAAATTAATTTGCAAACAAACAGCCAAGCTGAGAAAGCAAGAGAAGGGGCAACGCCTTCAGTGGGTTAAAAATTTGGTGGTGGCAGTTAAAGATTCATTTTATTGCGTTTTTGCTTCATCAAATAAACAAATGCATTAACATAAGCCACACAGCCGAAGATAATGGGGGGAAAATTCATCAGTTGTTACTGATGTTTGTTTTTATGCTCTCCCAGGAAAAAAAATTATTGAATAAATAAACAAATAATTAATCACACAAATATATTTATTAAATATTTTTCTAGGTAGCTTTCAAATCGAAAAAATATATGTATAAGCCACTTTATATTTTTAAGTAAAGTGTTTCCTTATTTAAACAACATACAAAAACAACCCATATACTAATTTTATATCTGTTTTGTTAGATAATTTCGCCCACACATGGTGACAAAATCAATGTCGCCTGAAAAAACAAAAGGTATATCTTAAGTCCTGTCGACTTTTGTCGCTAGGGTCCTTCATAGCAAACAGAAGAGAGGGTGCAAAATGTATGATAAGCCCACATCCTTGGCATCAACCCCTACCCCCAATACACACACATACATACACTTTTCTAGGGCGACACTTTGACTTTGACAAAAGCCCAGAAAAAATAAATTATATTGGTCCCGTCTTAATGGGGTGGTTGTTCTATCATATCCCTTTATATTTCGTTTTCCAAGGACTCTGGTCGTCCTTGCCCACGCACAAACTTAAGTCAAAATAAAGACAGACAACAGCAACTGAAACAGAAACCAAATTCCAAACGAACCCAAAGTCGTCTCTTATCATCTGTTTTTTTTGTATGTGTGTATGTATAGATTTTTCTGTGGGGGCGTTTTTGGGTGGTCTTTCTCACTGCCACACTTCCCTGGTTTTTGCCAGGGATTCTGTCTACCTTTTGGGGTTGCTTACCCGTGACGTCAGTCACATTTATTGAGGTTAAGTTAGGTCAAAATTGAAATTGTGGTAGCCGACTCTGCATAACCCATATTCACCTAAATGATCATACAACAAAGAGTGTAGACAATAATAAAATAGGTTTAAACATTTTTTTTTTTTAACATCAATCACTCTAGTCTTCTTCTACGTTCCTTAATATATAATATTGTAAAATAAACAACTATATATGGTCATTTAAAAAATATCCATCTGCATATACAAAAATAATCCCTCTCAAGGTGTTACTTTCCTCGTATGCGAGGGGCTTAAATCCAATAGTAATTAGTGTTATTTATTATTGATTCGCACGTATTCGCGTATACTGAAAATATACTTTGTATGTACATATCTCTTTATTCTGCCCAAAAAATCGAATCAGGTTTCCATTATGCAAGCGTTTCGGCTTTGCTGCTGCGGCTGCGGCTGCTGCTACCCACAAAATGCGTCCTAATTTCCTATTGAAAGGCCAACTCCGAAAACTGGACAATATGCCAATGTTGAAGTCAAGTGGGCTTTGTGAAGTCTTGTGGAAGCTACCAACAACAAATCTCCAACTTCGGTGTCCACAACTTCATTTGTCTTGCTGTCAATTTGTATTTCTGTTTCTCCATAAAAATTGGGCCATAGTACTCCAACAACAACAGCAAATACTATTTTTTCTTTTATTTTTCCATAAACCATGGATTGGATCCATCCAAGCTCAATTATGCACGGCAAAAAAAATACAAAAAAATATTATTATATTTCCTGACCAATTGCCTAACATTTTCGCATTCCTCTCCTCCCTTGATTGATTGATTGACCACTGCCCCCTTTTTCGGTTGCCCATTATGGGTTAAACTTTTTAGGGGCAAACTTGAATGGTGTGATTGTGCTTAAATATTTTTAAACTCCACTTAGTGTGTGCAATTTTCTATTTAATTAAACAAATGCCTGTGTGAGGGTAGGATAGGATATCCATTAATCCCTACTGACTCGTCTGTGCTTCCCCTTGTCCCGCGTTATCTTTTTGCGACTGATTAAGCCGCGTAAAGTTAAGCATTTCGCGATGGAAAAGATAAAAAATTATCGGTTAACAAAGAAAACGAGCCTAAAAAAATAAAAATAAAAAATAAAGAAAGTTCTAAAAAAGAAAAGAACCAGAGACGAGAATAACGTGAGACGAAAGCAAACGCAGCAACAAGTAGCTCTCGTGCGAATGCGGAACCAGAGAATCATGAGAAAATATAAAAAATAACCCAAGTAAAATAACCCGCCTGAGGCGCAACCTTTTCTGCTAAATAAGGTATATTTAAAGGAATTCCAGTCCTTAGTTACAATATATCAAATATTAATGAAAATATAAAATGGTTTATGACACAAACAGCTAACGACACAAGCGCAAAGGACTTCAAAAACGAAATACATAAATATTTTTGGTTTAAGAGTTCAAGGATGTGTTTGGATGTACATCTGTAAGCTTCCAGCTGTAGAAGTTATTGTAAAATACATACAATAATTTATATCACGTTGAATACAAGAGGATATCATACAGCGTGCTCGCTCTATCATTGATTTTATTGTTACTCAATATTATATTTTGAGTTTCCATCGGTCAGGGGAAACCGTTCCACGATAAGAACAACGATCCCGAGAGACACACTATCAGTACCGTTGACAAAAACTGAATTTCGTGCGGTTGCTTACGAAACTCAAAAGTCGATTGGTATTTTTTTTTTTAGGTATTAATTTTGTTGTTTACTTTTCGTTGATAACTTATCATTAGGTGGAGGTGACAAAGAACGGGGAATAATGATAGATAGGGTCTTGGGTAGGAGAGTATAAAGAAACAGTAGGATCCAACACAAACGACCTTCGCGAGGGACGTTAAATTGGTATTGGTGGAGTCTAAAAAATTAAGAATTGAGAGAGAAAGAAGAAGAAAGTCCGACGAAAACTAATGAGAAAGAAATGCAACGAAATTATAATGAAATCCGGGCAGAAAATGCAAATCTATCTGAAAATAAAGGTAGCCAAGCGGCATTGAAGGAGGAAAGAATGAACGAACTAACGATTGAGAGTAAACGGTGGAAGGAGAGCGAATGCAAAAGGAAATTACGGCGAAATATAGACAGGCGAGAGAGCGGGTTAGAAGGAGACAGCGCACAGAAGGTCAGTTTATCAGCCAGCGGTAACAGCTGCTCTTTGGGCAAAAGAAGAGTGGGTAAAGGGCAAAAACGATAGGGAGAGTGAGGCAGGCAGGCAGCGAAGGAAAGAAGAGAGGAGAACAGGAAGAGGCACAGTGGATGCACAAATTAGAACCTCGTCGAGGAAAACTTAGCGAAAGAACCGTGAAATATCAGGTATGTAAATGCCTTAAAAAACAAAACAAAATCTTTTGCAGTAGGTACACACAGAGACCAATACACGGAAGTAATTCAAGTGAATAATCCAATATCGAATTGTGCAAGTAAATTTGGCCTAAGGATCAAAATGTATATACGATATACATATGTCTAGCTCTGCAGAACAAGTTTAACTTTAAATTCCATTCTGAGAAACAGGAATTCATGGGCAAAGAGTGCTTGAAATAACCAACATTTGAGATTATTCATACATATTTTGTTTGTTTTTTATTTAATTGTGACAACGTTTTCAAGCCCACTGTGCCTTGTCCGCACAAAAACTCTCTTTTCTCTCCGTCTGCAGCCGCGCGGCTCGTGTTGGTGTGTGTGTTGAGTAGAAGCTCACACACACACACACTTGACAGGCGACATGAGAAAGAAGAAAAAAGGCAAATAAAACAAGTTTTGAGACGCAGAAGTTTTTCAGAAAAATAAAAACCAACTCGGCTGCTGACTGACTTTCTTTAACATTTCGAAGCTTTTGTTTCGGTTTTCGCTTTTTTTTTTGGCAGCTGCTTTGGAAGATGCGATAAACTTGTTTTTTTTTCTTCTTTTTTTGGCAAAACAGAAGAGACTGCAGCAACTGCAGAACAAGGTGGAAAAGTAGAAGAAACTCACCTGGCAAACGGCGTCTGCTCCACCTCGTAGATCTCGTTTATATCATGCGATACGAGTAATCCCTTCAATCGATCGGCGTCCACGTCCAAAAGTCCGTCCCCAATGGGAAAAATTCCCTTTTCGATGAACATTTTGTGTGTAGATGTGTGTGAATGGTGTGTGCTAGTGTTAGTGTGGGCAGCAGCTGCAGCAGCGCAGATCTTTCGGAGATCTTTCTTTAGTTTTCAAATTTACTTAATGCAATTTCGTTGGCTGGTTATATTTTCAGCTCCTTTTGCTTGATATTCTCAACTGCACAATAACAAAAATAGAAAGGTTGGTTGGAGAGGTAAACACACGAGATTTATTCAATTCATTCGAAAAACGTTGCGCGCGCGCTCTCTCCCTCTTCCTCTCACTGGCTCCCTCTCAAAATTCCAGCACAAAAAAACAAAACTATGCAACTACAATACACACACACATACACATGGTCGAAAATAAAAAAATTTCCCGCGTGTGTATGTATGTGATGCTTTGCTGTGATGCTTTTTGTTTTTGTTATTCCTGCTGTACCGTTCTTTTTCCGAAAACAAACTCCAAAAAACTAGGAAGCAGCGGGCAGGACCTGAGCGAAGCGAGGCCCAATGCGAAAAACTTTGTGGTAGCACGGCACACAGCACTCGTCCCAGTCAAGTCAAAGGGGGCCAAAGGCAAAGGCAAGGTACAAAAGACTCGCGCACGAACCGTTCGTTGGCTTTTGGTTTTGGTGGAGCGGATGGCAGCGAAACGCGAAACAGCGTCCGATTCGATGGGGCGCGCAGTGTGACCGGACTCGGCCGTAGAGCTGGTAGGCCAACGATTGCCGTATCGATATCATTTGAAAAACCATCGATAGCTTTTAACCGAAAATGCGCAATAAAAGCAGAGGAAAAATTCAGCATATTTTTTTAGGTATAGTGTTTAAAGCGGCAGAACATAATGACGAAGTTAATACAACTTCGGGGATTTTATGGATTCATTAGTTCCGTTAGTTAAAAACGCTTACATTTAATCAAAAATAGCTAATATATTGGCTGGTGGTGACATAAAACATCGATAGGCCAAAAACACACGATATTATTTGCAAAAACTTCATAAATCAAGTTTTGTAACTACTAAGTTGCATACCTTTTGCACAAGAACATAATATATATTTAAATAAAATCAAAAATGTTTCAAGATTGGAAATCATTAATAATCACGGTAATCGATTTTTGAACCATTTCCTATTTCTGGCACATGGTCACACTGACCGCCAGATTCAAAAATGGCTCAACGCTGTGCGATTTATTTTCTGTCGCTCGTGTCTGCACTTTTCCTTTTAGAGGTGCAGTGGGCGTGGCCCAGCCCACAAATAGTTGGCATCTCGAGTGTCTATTGAATTCTTAATTTATATTTAAATTTATGCTTGCAGTTCCCTGGCTTTTCAAGCCCCCTACCCCTACCCTACCTTCTATGCTGCTCCGCCGCTTTCTCATGGTTATGTAGGTGTGAGTGCTCCACTTGCATGCACTGAGCGAAAATGGAGATGAATGTATATCAAAAATGCACTGGATAGATAATATATAACTCAGACGTTATGCACTTAACACAAGAAAGGAAAGATAAGCTCAATTTTGTTTAATTGCATTTCCAGACTATTAAGTTGTATTTTACTGAGAATGTTTTAAATTCTAAGGTTAATTTCTCTATGTGTGGCTGGGATGGGGGGATATGCATTATGTTTGCACATGTGCGTGTGGATTTTGTGGCTATATTTTTGTCACTACGACGGCATCTCAGGAATGCGGAGCAACAGAAATAAACCAAGTGCAAAAACCTTTAGCATCCGTCTATTAATAATGCCGTCGTCTCCGAATCTCTCTATGCGTAATTATTCTTTCGCCCTGCTCCTGCACTTTTGCTGAAAAACTCCTCTTGGCAGCAGTTCAAGTTTAGCAGATCCGGCTTTTGACCTACGGGAAAAATGCCTGCTCGCCGGTCCGTTCGTTCTGAAAATAGAAAATGGGATGCCAAACAATCGGGCGCAAGTATCTTGAAAAGATGTGAACGACGAAAATAGTCGTTAATTTTAAGGTATTTAACTAGAAAACTTTTCTTGGGAAAAGGTCATATCCTCCTTAACGTCCAGTTTAAATATTAAATTATTTGAAAGGTGATTTCTATATTGTTAATATATTTATGATATCTAAATGACTGAATATTATAAAAATTAAAAAATATATAAATAGAAACTGGTTGTAGACCCCCTCCTATATTTTATCCGAACGATAAAGAACTTGACAAGAAGTCTGGGTCCATGTTAACACGTTAGCTCCCACATTTTTTACCAGTTAATTTATCTGTACGTGAACTTTTAACAGCTAGGATAGAGTTCGGATTTCTTAAAGGAAATAAATTTAATAATTAATTTAAATATATTCTTTTATATTAGTTAAATCATCTGAAATAACCTGTATTTTTTATTTATTTACAAAAAACGTAGAGCCAGAAAATATGTGTAAACTTGTCGCTTTTATAAAAATTAATGACTAAATAACAATTAATAATAATGATTTCTTATTCTAATTAATAATTCTATCTTAAGGATTTAAGGACTCTTCAAAATAAGTATTATAAAAAAATTATATAAACAAAATTGTATACAAATATTTCATTTAAGTATTTCCATATTCTTAGTTACACTCAAAACTTGAACACTTTTGGTCCGTAAAACATGTTTTAAAAACCTATAAAAAGGCTAAAATATTTCGTTTTTTCTTTATTAAAAAAAAAATATCCTATACTCAAAATATATTTTAAACAATTTGTGAATTTGCTTTCCTTGGTTGGCAAAACTATAATGAATGCGAATCCAAAACGCGAGACAACAATGGAGACCACTTGGAATTTAGGAAACGGCTTCGGTTTGTCCCTAGGTCCTACTATTTCGAAAGCAGAAAGCGATAACTTGAGCTCCTGAAGTCCTATGGGTCTATGCTAGGGGTTTATATGAAGATGGGGGGCTGCTACTGGGGGCAGTAGGTGCATCGGGGACCTTCAGCGGCCACATCGCTGCTGTTGTCATCCTCCTTATCCATACCGCTGCCGCCGGCTGCTCCGCTGCATTCATCGCCCTCGGCGCTGCACCGATAGTCGTCGATGATGGCCTGCAGCTCCTGCTGGGCGTCCATAAACTCCTGCTCCTCCATGCCCTCGCCGGTGTACCAGTGAAGGTGAGCCTTTCGCCGCAACATGGCAATGGAGGCGTCCAGGAGCCGCTGGAAGAGCGACTGTATCGCCGTGGTATTGCCAATAAAAGTGGCGGACATCTTCAAGCCCCGCGGCGGTATATCGCAAATCGCCGTCTTGATGTTGTTCGGTATCCAGTCCACAAAGTTGCTAATGTTCTTGTTCCGCACACCGGTCATTAGCTGGTCGACCTCGCGCGGCGACATCCTGCCCCGAAAGATACCGGCCGCCGTCAGGAGCTTGCCCCGGCGCAGATCGATGGCGCACAGCAGGTTATTGCTGGAGAAGATCTGCTGCACCAGCTCCGAGACGGTGCCCTTGCTGAACTGCTGCTGCTTGCAGGTGACCAGCGGCGCGAATCCCGGTATGAGAAAGTGCAGACGGGGGAACGGCACCATGTTCACATAGATCTTGCGCAGACCAGCATTCAGCTGGCCCGGAAAGCGCAGGCAAGTCGTTATCCCCGACATGGTCAGAGCCACAATATGGTTGATGTGCTCGTGTCCAGATGTCTTAATCTGCAGGTTTCGGTTGCAGATCTGGAACAGGGCCTCGTTGTCCAGGCAAAAGGTCAGATGCGAGTTATTCACCAATGCCGGTGTGCTCAGCAGGGCGTTATATGGCTCCACCACCACCTGGGACATGTTGGGTGACGGTATCGTGACATAGTTGCACAGCAAATTGTCGGGATATTGCTGCACAAGGGCCTCCATTATCAGGGAGGTCAGACCCGATCCCGTGCCACCGCCAATTGAGTGAAGCAGCTGAAAGCCCTGCAGGGAGTCCACGGACTCCACCTCGCGTCGCGTATTGTCCAGCACCTGCTCAAGGATTTCGGCACCGTCCGTGTGATAGCCGCGAGCAAAGTTATTTCCCGCACTCTCCGATCCGGCCACAAAGTTCTCCGGCCTGTATAGCTGGCTGCTCGCATTCAGCCGCTGTATGGTGCTGGCCTCCGTGTCAATAATGATCGTGCGGGCATAGAATCTCTTGCTGGCGGTGGCATTAAAGAACACATTGATGCGCTCCAGCTGAAGGGGACTGGTGCCGCCGAACCTTCCCGAGGCATAGTCCACGCCGTGCTCGTGGGAGATCACGTGCCAGAACTGGACAGAGGGAATAAAGTAAGAAATGAGGCAGAACCCCTAACTTTAAGAGGCCTTCTCCCAAGGAGCTTTGGCTCTCTCAAAACTCAAGTATTCCTTACTTACAGCATCGCCAATGGCATTGCCCGCGCCGCCAATCTGCAGGGTAACTATCTCCCGCATTCTAATGCTAATCCAATCTCTAGGAAGCTACTGAAAAAACCCAGGAAGCCACTACTGCATCGCTGCGGAACCTCCTTTCCTCAGCTATTCTTTTTCAGCCTATGTGCTGCTGCTGCTTCTGCTGCTTTCGCTTTTCTCCAGTGCTCAACTTCTCCAAGCCGCTCTGATCCAAAGGTTTTCTGGTTTACATTTTTGATAAGCATCTCCAGGCACCAATCAAAGAGATGAGAAATTAAAGTAGAATTTTGGTTTTATTCAAGGAGAAAAAAAAATAAAAAAGAGAAAAAAGAGATGGGGCTCGCCGTTCAGACATCCTCCGCCGTTAGCACCAGCTACTTGTCCTTCTTTTCGGCGGCCAAAGAATTGTACAGTCGGTTCACCTCATTGGCCACCTGGCTGTCCAGCACGATGCCGTTTTGGTCGATGAAGGCGGCGCAGGATTTGCTGCTGGTCTGCTCGCGTCGCTTGCTGCCGTTGCGCGAGTCGCGCACACTCAGGGTGAGCAGGTATTTGTCGTCGTACTTGCGCATGTCGGAGCTGGCCTCCCAGAGGCGCTCGCGCTCCTTATCCTTTTGCACCGCCACGGCGAAGGTACCCTTCTCGCGGAAGCTGGAATGGAGCGTCAGCACACCCATGAGGGCGAAATAGGCCAGGACGCTGAACAGGAGGACGGGTCGCGATTCCGGGAATGGGTGGGTGAAGTCCCAGGCGTGGGCCATTATAGCCACGCCCACCGCCAAGGCGCAGAGGGCCAAACGGGTGTTGACCAAGCCAAATTGCTCCTTTAGCTGCGGCCGGTCGCCCAGCAGGCAGGTCTTGACCGCATCGTCGAGGGCATGCTTCACGGCGGAGCCATCCCACTTGTTCACCTTCACCAGCTGTTGGTGGTTGGAAAGGATCAAACATTATTTATCTGCAGTGACGTGGTCTCTTGAGCCACCTTTCCATTTCCAAGCCGGCAAAAAAGTCGGTCTCTTTCGGCCTGAAACAGTGCTTACCTCCTCGCCGGGCTGCGACTTTTCCTCCTTCTTGGACATGTTCAGTGTGCTCTTTTTTGTGGGTTTGGCTGTCTGGGACTCGGCGTTCCAGAGGGGTTCTTAAGCCGAGGAAAACTATAAATTTTCTCGAGTTTCTTCTCTTTTTCTTTTGTGACAACGCGACAATATTTTTGCCCAAATACCGAAATTTTTATTTGATATTTTTTGATATTTTTTCCTTGGTCACTCTGGATTTCAAAGCAAA
>JAEIIL010012670.1:0-46541 GCA_018905715.1 Drosophila lini | reverse complement strand
ATATTTAATTTAATTAGTTTGGTTAAATATATTAATTAAATAGGTTAAAAGTATTAAAAATGTAAGATATATCAAATATAATTCTTATTTCCACTTTTTACTTTTTATTTGGCCAAGTACAAACATATTTGGCTAGAAATCTTTAAGATGAAACTCCAAGTATATAAATATTTCAGTTCTTACCACACTATCTATAACTTTGCATCCTACTTACTATGTTTAGTGTTTGTTTTTCTACTCCTCCGGACGAGTCTCGCTGTAGAAACCCAGATTCATGGTTGGAATCATGTTGCTGTAGAAGGAGAGTTCGGCAGCCGAGGGCTGAATCACCGGCGGCATTACAGCCACTGGCGCCTGCTCGACCTTTTTCAGGGGCAAACTAGCGGCAGCATTGATGGCCTCTTGGGCACTTTGCGCCATTTTGTGCTGCAGTTGATGGACTTTTAGATGGTTCTCCAGCTCCACCTGATACAGAAAGTTGATGCAACAAATGCTGCAGGTATAGCTGGGCCCATGAGCCTCCAGTTCGTGACGCTGCAGTTGCTCCCGCCGGTTAAATCCCTGATTGCAAATTTTGCAGGCGAACAGCGTGTCCATGTGTAGGGCTCTATGGCGCTGCAGGTCGCGCTCCCTCTGGAAGGACCTGTCGCAGACGTCGCAGCGGAAATTGCGCGAAGACTTTGAGTGCGTTGGAGCCTTTGGCTTGGCCTGAAGCTGGAGTTGCAGCTGTTGCTGTTGATGGAGTTGCGCCAGGTCACCTTCTCCTGGCGGCAGAAGCCCCAATTGCTTCTGCTGCTCCTCAACGTCGCGCCTGGTGTGGACTTGCTGGTGCGCCATCAGCTTGTCCTTGCGCGAAAAGGAGAACGGGCAGCGGCCACACTGGTAAGCCTTTAGCTCGGAGTGGGAGCGTGAGTGCCTCATCAATTCCACGGCCGTCTGAAATGATCGCGGACACTGCTGGCAAACGAACGGCTTGACGCCGCTGTGGATGCGCATGTGCTTGTTCAGGTTGGTGTTTCTCGAGAAGCTTTTGGAGCATACGTTGCAGGTATAGGGTCGCACACCCGTGTGCACAATCGTGTGCTTCTTCAAGTCGGAGCGACGCACGAATCCCTTCCGGCATTGCGCGCAAACATACGGACGCTCGGCATCGTGCAGCGACTTGATGTGCGAAATCAGTGTGGTACGAGCGTCCACTCGGAGGTTGCAGAAGGTGCAGCAGTACGGAGCAGCCGGGTCGTGGGCGCTCTTCTCGTGCTGCTGGCACTCGGAGGGCAAGGTGAATCCCAGATCGCAGTACTGACAGAGGAAGGCACGCTTGGGTTTCACCCCAGAGTTTTGATCGGAATTACCGTTGTTGGCTTTCATTTCCGCTTCCATATGCGCCATCTGGGCGGCATCCATGCCCAAAGGCATGTCAGCGTCGTCGCCATTCTGACCCTCTTCTTCGTCCTCCTCATCGAAGTCCTCCTCCTCTTCCTCGTCGTCTTCCTCGTAGTTTTCGTAATCTCCCTCCGAGCAAGGCAAGAACTCGTCTTCACTCGTCACCGACAGCTTTTCTGGATCCACGTCCACGATTTCGCAGTCCTCCTCCGGTTCAAATTCACCAGGATTGCCATTGAAGCCAGGCCGGTACTTGGGATCCGTTTTCATCATGTCCTTTAGCTGCTCCTGCAACCTCTGTTCCCGCTCCTGCATACCCTTGCGCTGCTCGAATGCATCGAGCAATAGCTCAAGGCACTCCGGGCACACCAACTCCGGCAAGAGGTCATGGCGCTCGTACTGAAAAAGAAATGGTTACTTTGGGAACACACTCGCTATGCGGCAAACACTCACGTGAACGGCCCAAAGATGCTGCGAGATCTCGGCAATGGACAATTCACTGCAGAACTCCAGGGAGCTCTCGAAGATGTTGGGGGAGTCGGCTTCCACCTCGCGGTGGCACAGGCGGCACGTGTTCCCGACCGCGTGCATTGTGTCCAATTGTAAATCTAATTTGGCAAATAATTTCGCATCGAAGTCTCGCCGGTTGAGGGAAACACTTTCAAAACAAATTAGCTAGCAGAATTAAGACAGCAAACCATTTTAAGTGGTTGTTTGTGTCGTGGCGGTTTTGTGCGTTGTTCTGCACTCTTGAAATACAGTAAAATATCGGGATAATAGGAAATCTGTATAAATTTACAATTTTTGAGGAAAATAAAGCGCAGTGTGGCCGCAGCTGATTTGGCAAATGCATGCGCACGGTCAACCCGCGGCGGGATTCTGCGCTGGCTTCCAATTGGTCTCACTGAAAAAGAATGAGGGTAAAAGGAGGGAAACTTAAAAATTAAAAAAAAGGAATTCCCATGTTGTTGCTAATAAATTAAATTATTGCCTGAATTTTTAAATAAAAAAAGAAACAAGAAAATTAACCAAAAAATTGCATACTTTTGGGCATAAAAGTCACACATTTTGTTATCGAATATGATTTATAGGGTAGGGAACTTTTGACTAAAGTATGAAATACCCTGCAAGGATACAAAAAGAAAATTTAATTGTATTCATAATACTTACCAAAATATTTTGTAATTAGTTGGGATAACAGAAATTATTCAATATTTAAAACAATGATTAAATAATAAATAATCTAGGAAGCTTTTCCACCTGTTTTGTATTTTAACTTAAAGGACTATATCTTCGAGCTTCTTTTAGAAAGAGGAAAGGACTAAGGACTTCTTTAATCAATCTACCACATCAAAAGGAGAAGGACCAAATCAGGAGAAGCAACTGGTTGGAGCTCAGTCCGTCGCGCAAGCTGATTCAATCCAAAGCCGGACCAGAAGCTCCACTGCGTCGCCTGGGTCACATGCGCAGCACCGGCAAAGCCAAAGCCTGGCCGCTAAGTTAAGTGGACGGAAGCGCAACGAACACGCGAAGCGAAAGCTTTTTCAATTGACCACGGACTTTTGTTTGAAGCGGACGCCTCTCGCTGCTGCTGCTGAGTAGTAGAGAGTGCCGGCACTCGGGCGGCGGAAAACAATAATTGTTTGAAAGAGGAATGTGTGAGGCAGTGCTAGTGCGGTAAAATTCCTTAACCCAAACGTGATAGGGTGGACAGTGCAGGTGTGTTTGCAATTTCGGTTCGTGGAATTTATTGCAGTGCAGATGCTGCAGGAGCCGAGACTCCCGCGCAAATAAAACACCAACACATAGTCATACAAAACACATACTCACACACACGCGGCTGCAAATCAACAATTACGCCCACGCAGCAGCAACAACAACGCGGGAGAATAGAAGCCGGGAGCAGCAGCAACAACTTTTTTCCACCTATAACGGTTTCGTGAGTTTGTACTATTTCGTTGTGCGTTTTCGTCTTCATTGCCTCCCCTGTTCGGTCCTTCCTCCCATGCGGTGTGTGCTTCGTTCCACAAGGAATAAAAGCCACAGGAACAACGACAACAAGAGTCCTGCGTACATTTATTACCTCTCCAGGGGTCGCTCTGTCTTTGTCTGGCACACTGCCCTTAATTCCCAGTTCGTCGTCGGTTTTTTCTCTGGAAGCCTCCCCCACATCTTTCCTCCACTCGTTTCTCCACCTTTTCCTTCACTCATTCCCCCCAAGCTTTCCTGTTGATTTTAGGTTATTGGGACTCTGCTGCTTCCTTTTTGGCGTGTGAAATAATGCTTTGGTTCTTTAATAATTTATTCATTTAAAGCGGAGAGTGGGAAGTTTAAAAGTATCACTTGAAAACTTAAAAACTAAATTAATATTTCATTAGAAGGTTTTCAAAAGATTTAAATTAAAATTATACTACAAAAAAAGCACAGAAAGGAAAGAATAAAGACACTTTTTCAATTGATTTAAAATTGAGAGCCATTCTGAAAATTTCTCTAAATTCTAAAAAGACATTTACGGTAATCAGAACGTTTCTAGGTCGAATTTTTTAGATCTATTATACCTGTTCAGAAGAAATTAAAATTGTAAACCAGAGTTAATGTTTTACCAAAGTTTATCTCAAATCGAATAACAGCTGTTGCACGTATGTACATATTATTTACAAACAACTGGCGATTCAAGTTTTAAACATTCCACTCGACAATTACTCGTAAAACAATGATCTTTAGTCGTTTGATTAGAAAACGTCCGATCGTCGTGAGATCTTTTAATGACTCAGCTTGGTCTGGAAATTCTCCTCTCTGCCGCTGAGCTGTGCACTCGTTGACTTTGAACTTGACTCCGTGATGCTGACGCTGTGTCGTTCAATTGGTTGGCAAATGCGGCTGCTGTGGTCCGGGCTCCAGAGTCCTCCTGCTCGTCCACATGCAGCGGCCACATGCGTGCGGTCGTCAGCTGGTTCCAAGGTGTAGTAAAGCCATTATTTTCCTGGCTGAAATCATGCCACTATCTTATCAGTGGCCGAAGCTTATGCTGGAATGGATCGATGATGTTCCGCTGTCGAACACACACGAAAAGCTTCGCGGCAATTGTCACAAAATGATAATGGGAACCGTAAAACGTAAACCCCTTTTGTGTCATTCGGGGGAATATATTGTAAACAAATAGTCAAACATTTGCTGTTGATAATTTATTTATTGTTTTTTTTTTTTTCAATTTTTAGCACAGTCGTAAGGAAAGTAAGGAAAGTGTGACAAAGTTGTAAATTTGATAACGTATTCTCAGAGATTTCGACATTGCATTTTATTTACTCATGATTTATTATGAATGACTATTACTGCAATAACGTCAGTTTATAAATTTTCGCAGCAAAGTTCTAAATACTTTAAGCAAATGTTTTTTAAAATCTTAACAAATTAGCATACGTCCAACTAGCCTATTCCTTTTCCCAATGCAATTACTTTTTCGTAACTACATTGTAAATTCAATTTTTTCAAGTTTATTTATGACTGAAATCAATCTCCTTCACTGATTTCGCTATAAGTCTGTATAAATTACGATAAGTACCTGGAAATATTATCGTAAACCGTCTGTATTCTCCAGAAAAAAAAACAACCCTTCTTATTATAGTACTTTATTACCGTAATATTTATACCAACTCAACGCAGTCATAACAAAGTATAATTTTCTATTTCTGACTCTGGCAAAAATCAATGAAAATCCAAGGCAGTTAATGCCATTACACACTGATCTCGAGGCTTGATTGGACTTAAGTGCCCATTCAACGCACAATTACAATTACCCTCCTCCAAAAGGTCACGCCAGTATCAACAGTTTGTCATCAAACGCCGGCCAAGTTGTATCTGTAACGATAATTGTCATCATAATTGGAATTGCCAACATTAGAAGTTGTTTTCGTGAATAAAGTACCAGGTGGGGTCCATAAAAATGAACTCTTTCAGCACGACAAACATTTATAGTACGGACTGTAATCAAAAGCAGGCTCACAATCTGATTAGAACCTTGTGGAATGGTGTTGGGGGGAGAACTTACTATTGACATGATCTGGCCATAAAGATAAAGCTAAAGATGATAAATGCTGAAAACTTCTCCACTAATCTCGATTAGGCGTATAATTTAAAGAGTAGATTGTCCAAAGCTTAAAAGGGTCTCCGTAATGTTAATAGCATGACAACAGGGTCTCACTCAGTCCGTGACCGCCAGAGACATTGTGTCAAGTACTGACTGATATATGTATGAACCTATATATACATGAGTAGGTACGTTTTGCTGACTAATTACTAAAGTCATATAGGAAGGTGTGGAGCAGATATGTCGCTGTAGATGTGCTTTGGTCTGAATAACAAGGTACGAGCTTAGAGTTCAATCCCTAGACATACATAGATAGTGAGTGCCCCTAAAAATTAGTGGTTGAGTTCAATAAGACACCAAGCTAGATAACCAATATTATATATCTAGTATCTAGTTGTTTGGAACTATGTATATATAAGATAAATTTTACACAAAATTATATATATGTATATATATTTGTGTGTAGCTCTCACTTTGCATCTTGATAACCGTAGAATTAATAAAAGATTTAGGGCGGAAGGGCGCGTGGCAACAGTTTTAAATAAACAACAATATTGATACTACTAGAACTCAAACTTTATGAGCACCTGGTATAAAAACTAGGCTACCTTCAGCCATATATTATGCGCCAACGTTCCTATGTCAAAGCTTTATCTCAAGATTAGCTTGTTGAAAATGCCAAGAATCTTATATACCCCCGGCATGGTGCCACTGTTTTAATTATGTTTAGATTATTCTCTCACAATCTTCAGATCGATTCGACAAGGAATCCTACATAAATAACTTAGCTATAGGTAAAAAAACCCAGTACCAACAGTAATCTTGAAAAAGTATTTACTTTACCTGCACTTAAGCCATATCGTCCAGTACTTGATTACTATTCTGATCTCTCAAATCTTTGCACTATTCGTCATTTATTTTGCAAGAGCTGATTAGGAACAGTTACCATATAATAAAATGTATAAGCGCGATATCAAAGTTCAGTGCCTTAATCCAAACAATAGCTATCGGGCATTTCCTGATAAGCCTTTCTGTACAGTTCAATCGATGCCTGGCGTCACTCGGGTTATTCAGTTGTACCTTTTCAATCTGAGGGATCGGACGTGTCCCGACCTTGGTAAGGCCTCTTAAAAGGTTTGTTGCTATAAGAATATCTGCTATTTTTAAACAAATCCCTGTTAATCTTAAAGTGCTGTCATTAAATAAAACAAACTACTAATATTATTCTCGGTGCTTACCAATTGGATGTCAAGATGTGCTATTAAGTGAAAGATTTAAAACCCCCAAAATCACACATATATAAAAGATCTATTGAGCAATCAAGACAATATGCAAATTAAAGATAATTGAAAATAATTGCCACTTTGAGTTCTCGTAATGCAATCTCGTAATAGCCGCCAATACTATATATGTACATATAAGCAATTGCTGAGTCGAAAGTCAATAAAGAAGAATCTTCAATCTAATGAATCACTAAATATGATGTAACAAAGTAAAAGTGAGCTAGGTATTAAAAGTCGGCTACTAAATAGATCAATTTCAAAATTCAAAATCATTTAGGCAGTAGAACTGAGGGGTTTCGGACATTCGAAAATAGAGTTAGAGTTAGTTTATTTATATATATTTTTTGTATATTATTTAACTAGATTCTCTTTATTTACAGAAGTCGACTCCCCTGGATTTAAGAAGCGCTTTCGAAATGGCTTGCACCTGTGAAGTCATTGGCCTGGCCTGTGTGGTGGCCTTAATCCTAAGTATTTCCGCCAAAGCTCCCTATCAGATGCGCATGATCTTTATATTCTTTGGAGCGGGTGCCATAGTCCTGCTGTGTGTGCCCTTCATGATACTAAGGCCCAGGGACTATCGTAATGCCTTGTAAGTATAAACAAAACCCAAAGCTTTTATTAGAGGCCACCCTATATAATATATGTACATCTTCTGTTGTTTTCATAGTAACGATAATGGCGATTACCGCGATCTAGTATTTGAAGACAAATTCAAAAGCCCTAATTAACCTAATTTTAATAACACTGCAAAAATATATGTGCATACAAACATAGGGCTTATTCTTTCCTCTAGGGTTTTAAACATCTTTCTAAAGGGTTAAATTTGTACTAATTATAATTGTATTAATTATAAAACGCTTAAACAGATATTTGTTTCAGTCCTGTTCATAATGGTATTTGTTGTTAGTTATAGTTGCTTATAATTTTCCTCTTTCTCAGTTACTAATTTTTAACCAACCTTTTTCTTTTTATTGTCAGCGTTCCTTCTTGGTGCTTCAGGCAGCTGTGCCGCTTGATGGGCATCACCATGGAGGTGCGGGGCCTGGAGAATGTGCGCAAGGATCACGGCGCCGTTGTCATAATGAACCATCAGAGTGCGGTGGATCTGTGTGTGCTGGCCTACCTGTGGCCAGTGATCGGCCGAGCCACGGTCGTGTCCAAAAAGGAGGTCCTGTACATTCCGTTCTTCGGCATCGGGGCGTGGCTCTGGGGCACCCTTTATATTAATCGATCCCGCAAGTCGGACTCGATTAACTCGCTGCAGAAGGAAGCCAAGGCGATACAGGAACGCAACTGTAAGCTGTTGCTCTTCCCGGAGGGCACACGCAACAACAAGGACACGCTGCTGCCCTTCAAGAAGGGCTCGTTCCACATCGCGCTCCAGAGCAAGAGCCCCATCCAGCCTGTCGTCATCTCCAAGTACTCATTTATGGACGATGAAAAGAAGACCTTCCGCCCGGGCCATGCCCTCATCCACATCCTGCCCGAAGTGTCAACGGAAAAGTACGGCAAGGATGACATTGAGCAGCTAATCGGAGAGTGCCAGTCCATCATGCAGACTGAGTACTCGAAGCTGAGTAAAGAAGGCCAAGCCTTGAGCGCGAAGAAGCAAGCATAGGACTGGATATAGGATAACCGATTCACCTCAGGTTTAACAAAGATAACACCCAGATTATATACAATAGTTCCTGCTGGAGGACGTAATTTATTGCAATCTAGAAGATTTGGCACGAAAGAGTGAGAGGAATAAAAGCAACGGAAATTCGGATATGTAGAGGGGACTTGGATTAATTTTTGCCTAGGATTAAGTTACGCTATATTGCATTCTTCGGAAATATTTTCGATGAATATACCATAAACTGTTTTACCTCAAAATGCATGCACTCATGTATGCCAAGAGCTTTTTTGACAAATGAAACGAGAGAAACCAACCAACCAGACATTTACAAGGGACTATTAAGCACATTATAAGCTTCGTACGATCTATGTATTGAGTTGTATATGTAAATAATGAAATGAGAAATATTTAACATGTATTTGGCACTGAACAATAAAAAATCTTATTAAAATATAATGGTATTGGGGATATTTTATTTTGGTAAATTAAAAAAATTGGGAAATTCAATTATTTCCTTAAATATAACTTTAACTTTAACAAATATTGTTTTTGTTATGAGTTTAGTTTTATTAAACTCTGAATTATGTTCAACTTATTTTGTTTTATCATTTCGAAAAGATTTCAAATTAAAATCGATAGACCCAAAATAACGTATATAAATCGATAAGTCGATAGGATAGAGATACCATCTCTAGTGGGAGGCCGGATTTTGTAAACAGGTGGTTGTTGATATCAATGGAAACACCCGAGCTTAAAACGGAACTGCCTGAAGATGCAGCGCCTGAAGGTGACCGGGATCAAGCTGGCCAGAACCCGACGTCAAGGACTAAAGAAAGACTAGACCCTGGAGAAAGTAGAATAGAACAGAAGTTGTACGACATCGGACGCATAAGAGATTTCGGCAATGTGCCGTTTCTGATTAAGCGAATGGAGCCGCAGGATAGCACCGTGACCTACACCAAGGCGGTGGAAGGTGTGGTAGAACTGCTGGAGCTGCTGAACCGCCACCAAATTCCAGCAGGAGCAGGGATCGCTCTTCGGATTACACAGCACACGCCGGCATCGTGCCTTCTTATCTTAGCGTGCGTACTAACATTCTAGATGGGATTACATGTGAACTAATGGCTTTGAATTGATTAGGATTCTCAACCACGAGTGCTACTTCTTCGCCACAGATAAGATGCTGCTCTCCGAGGCGCTACATGACCAGTTGTGCTCTGCCGGAGTGGACTACTTGCTGGTCAGTGAGCACTTGGCCGTGGGGGCTTTGTACTTTGAGCGACTGGACAGTATCCAGGTGCTCAACGAGGAGTGCAAGCTGTTCAAGCTGAAGCGCACGGACAAAAGCCCTAGAGTGCAGGCAAAAAAGCCCCTGCCCGCCAATATGTGCTACACTATCACAACAACGGGCACAACGGGCCGACCCAAGCTCATCCATGTGCCCTACGAATGCATTGCACCCAACATAGAGTCGCTGAGGTAAGTGATCACTCGATATAAAAACCAATGCCAACGAATTCTCCATGATTTTTTGAAGCCAGAAGCTCAATGTCTCGATGGCAGACATAATTTACCTGGGCACGCCCTGTACCTTTGATCCCTTCGTGGTGGAGATATTTCTGGCGCTTCACAATGGTGCTGCCCTACTGTTAAGTCACCACTCAATGAGGGACTCCCCGAGCCGGGTGCTGAGTGCCCTCTTTCCCGTAAACCTGACCAAGCCCGGCATCAGTCTGCTGCAGATGACTCCTTCTTTGTTCCGTCAGTTTGGAAGCACTGCCATCAGAGAGCGAGTATTAAGCAGCGCCAGCTCATTAAGGTGTGGATAATGGTTTACTTGATAGCTGAAACCTGGCTTAACATTCCTTAAATCTATCCTTGAAACAGAGTTCTGCTCCTCGGCGGCGAACCTTTTCCCTCAAATGCTGAGCTCGTCACTTGGATGGAACCGCGTGTCTTGCTGCAGAAACACATTTGCAATATCTACGGAATCACGGAGATATCCTGCTGGAGTCTCCTCCACATCGTCCAGTCCCTGCAGGCTCCTGTACGATTGGGTACGCCTTTCGACGAGGATACTGTGTTGCGGATTCAATGTCAGAGCGATAGGAATTTGGACTACGGCGAGCTATTCCTGGGCAGCAAGACCCGACGCTGTTATATTCCAGAGATCGATGACCAGATGGATTCCGAGGAAGATTCAGGCATTTGCTTTCGAGCGACGGGAGATCTAGTCAATCGCTTGGAAGATGGATCCCTTTGCTATGGAGAAAGAGCCAACGATATTGTCAAGAGAGCAGGAAATCGCATTAACTTGGGTGAGTTTCTCCATAAAGACATTTAAAATAGGTTTTTTAAGGGTGTATACGGTCAGAATTTAGTCATTTTTCTTGAATTACCTTAGCCGCAGCACAACAATTTGGTGAAAAGTGGCTCGTTTTGCAACGAATTAACCTTCCCTCCCCCCATTCATTGGCTTGCTCCAGGTTTAATCACTCGCAAAATAGAAAGGTGCCTGCTGAGCGGCGAACTGGCCACTTGTCTGTGGCTGAAGGACTTGCAAAAGCTCATCTGTTGCATTCGCTGCCTCGAGCCCAAGACCAAGGTCCAACAGCGAGCCCAGACCTTCGATATACTGTCCAAGGTCTCCATGGCCGAGCAGCCCGATAGGTTTGTGTACCTGCAGCACTTTCCCTGCAACGTCCATGGCAAACTGGACAAGGAGCTGCTGCTGAAGGAATGCATGCCACTGGCTCAGCCTGCGCAGGAAATATTAAAGAGTTATCTGCACGACAGACTGGAGTGTGTGGATGTAAACGATGACCAGTTGGCGTCAACGAAGAGGCAGCGCCTGGAGGAGGACTGCCCGAATCCCTGTGGCTATGAACTGAGCTTTCGCCAAGCCGGTGGTACTTCCTTCCACGCCATCACCATCTGCCGGGAAATTGGCCTACAGATGTGCATCGATGATGAACAGCGCCACTTGTTCGAGATGTTGCTTGACGAGAACACGCCGCTGCGCTCCGTTCTGCGATTCCTGGACACGGCCAAGTTGGTGGCCAACAATGTCAAGCTGAAGCCCGTGGAGCCACTACTGCCGAATAGGCCCAGCTGTGGCGGCAGCGCCTGCGTCGGCGGCCTGGTAATCAAGCGCATTGAACAGCCGATCCTCAAGCTGCAGTACCACTGGAAGGTGAATTTTGAAAAGTGCGTGGATTCACCAGTGACCGAGTACGAGGGGCGTTACGTTTGCGTTGGCGCCCACTCCAAGATATTACGAACCCTGGATCCCCAAACCGGCAAAGAGCTGAGTATATTGAGGCTACCCGATCGCATCGAGTGCAAGGTGACCTTCCTCAGCGAGCAGCTGGCCATGGTTGGCTGCTACGATGGCTGCCTGTACGGTTTCAATCCACAATCCGGTGACATTTTGTGGCGAGTGGAGATCGGAGGCATGATCAAGTCGCAGCCCCTGCTCTCAGCCGACGGTTGTCGGATTGTGGTATGCAGCTATGCGGAGGACTATAATGTCTATTGTCTGTCCGCCGAGCGGCAGGAGGTTCTGTGGTGCCTGAGGATTGGCGAGAAGCCCATCTTCGCCAGTCCCTTGGAGCTGGCGAAAGAACAATCGTTGATTCTATGCACGCTGGACGGCACCTATGCTCGTGTGGCCATCACAGACGGCTCCGTGGAGTGGACACAGAAGTGCCGGGAGCCGATCTTCTCGACACCTGTCCTGCTCGAGTCGCAGTCCAACATCTTTCTGTGCGCCGAAGTGGCGGGACGCGTTCATGCCTGTCATGTGGGAAACGGAAAAATTGTGAGTACAGTTTCTAGAATTTATTTAAAATCCCGCTTAAAATCTCCATTTTCAGTTGGCTACATACACCGCAGAAGGGAACATCTTCTCCTCGCTGGTGGTGAAGACGCCACCCACATTTATGGGGCAATCCTTCGTTGTCTTCGGCTGCATCGATCAGCATGTGTATTGTTTGCAGTGCAAAACGGGCTCTGTCCGGGGCTCAGTGGACTTGGAACTGCGCTGGAAAATGAATATCGGGGCTCCCGTCTATGCAACGCCCAGTCTGCTAACAGTTCAGCCAAATGGTCTCCTGGTTTGGTGCAGTGCCACCAATGGCAGGCTTGTCCTTCTGAACTTTAGGAACGGCGAGATCCAGTGGTCGGACAAGCTGCCTGGCGAAGTGTTCTCCGGTGCGTGCTACATTGAGAGCCTGCGAAGAGTGTATGTGGGATGCAGAGACAATTTCTTGTACTGTCTGGGGATTTAGAAGTTTACGGGCTAACTATTGCTATTTTAGTTAGATTTTACAGCCAAGGGAGGCGAACAACTGTGTCAATATTTAAATATATAATTCGATCTTTTAGCGTTGCGATATATCGACAACAAATTAATTATATAGGAACCATATATTTTTCAATAAAACCTTTTTTTTAAATCGATATTTTTTATATTAAAAATTGCTATCAAATAAGCTATTTTCGTGCGCGATATTTTTTTCGATTTATCACTTTAGGTTAAGAAATAGTTTTGCAAAAAAGCATAGAATTAGTACTATTTCCCAGAGTGGATTGTTTATAAAAGCCTGGATAATTTTCCAAAATATTAAATTTCTTACATCACATTTTTTCATAATTCTAAAATGTTATTATTATAGCCTAAACTGAAATCGTTAATTAGTTTTAATACTTTCCAAGAAGCTGAATTATAATAGATTCTGAAATGTGTTTAAGTCTTTTTGCTGAAGTATGTTAGTTATCAAGCCCCAAAATATTCAATATGTTTAATTAAATTGTATTTAAAAAGTTCAATTAAGTTTTCTTTACTAAATGTAAATTAGTTATCAAGCCCCAAAACATTCAATATGCTTAATTAAATTGTATTTAAAAAGTTCAAATAAGTTTTCTTTACTAAATTCTACATTTACTTAAAAGTAATGTTCAGGATTGAAAAACCACAATGAAAAGATCCAATATGATTTAACCAAGAGACCTGCACAATGCTTCAAGATAACCCAATGTATCTACGACTTCCCAATCTACAAAGATTGACAAGCCAAGCAATACAAGATGGTTTTTCTATATACTTTTTCTCGTTCTTAGCATATAATGGCTTTTAAGTATTATATTTTCATCTACTAAGTTATTGCATGTCTGTTGATGTATCCTTTAGTGGGTTTTCCTAATATCTTTCTTATGTTTGGGTCTGTCAAAATGGAAAAACTCGTTGGAATCATGCTCTAGTCAAAACAACAATTTTACGATAAGAAATTTCCGACTGTCATTAAACGGAAGCTAACTTTGGCAAGCCGAAGTTTTAATACCCTTGCAATTCTGACTAAAATTATAATAACCTGAAAGGTTATAAAGATATATCACTGCAATTTGTGTATCAGACAAACCCCCATTCACATCAAATAAATATATTTCCTGCGCCCTTCCAAAATGATTTAATATTATTCAAAAAGATTCTATATTTCATTTTATTAAATCCATAAAGTTTTTATCTTTTCTTCGGTTTTGCTGAATTCTTTAGAATCTCCGCAGCCTTTGCTTTTTTCAAACGCATCTCCTCGAGGTCCCGCTCCCGCTGAGGTATTACTTCCTGGGTGTTTGGTATCCGAGGACATTTTTCTGGCTTTGGAATCGACTGGGATGTGGAAGGCTTGTTGGAGTCCGCCGATTCCGCTTCAGTTGCTTCAGTGGCAGCCTTTCGTTTGCCACGTTTGGGGCGAGAACTTTCTACGACAGGTGCTGAATCATCGGCCGCCTGTGCAGTTTTGGGTTTTCTGGTGCGTGTCACCTTCTTCGGCTTTTCCGGCGTCTCCACATCGATCTTGCCCGACATCTTGTCAATGGCGGATTGGACGCGCTTGCTCACCAGTGGCTGCTGTACTCGCAAGGCGCTCTTGGCCGCAAAGTAGTTTCGGATGGAGCCCTGGATTTTCTTCTCGTTGATCTTCTTCATAACTGGCATAAGAATGTCATCGGTTTTCGAGGTTGTCCAGCCGAAAGACTTGCGCGCGAACTCCCTTATTGATTCCACATCCGGAGAACCCCAGCTAAAAGCATCCCGATTGTCATCGATTGTGGGCGCAAGATAGGCCTCAACCACTGCTCCGTTGGGGAATCCCTCGTGAAGTTCGATATTTTTTAGCTTCTTACGGAGAGAGAGGCGTGCCGAGCTGCCGGGCGGTAGATTACAGCTCTTGTGTGCCTGCCACCAGTCCCGGAATTTAGTCAACGTCTGCAGGACCGACTGGTTGGACACCCCTTGGGCAGTCTGGGCAGCATCCTGTCCGGAGAAGGAGGCCAGAATCTCCAGGGCCGTTACAGCCCCGATGCCGTGAATGCCGGTGGTGTAGTCGCTGCCCACCAAACAGGCTAGCTGGATCAGCTTGCCCCTGTTGCAGTTGAATGTCTGCTCGATCTGCTCCGCCCGGAATTCCAGCACATGTTTGTTTTGGGCAAAGAAGTTCTTGTAGACGGTTCGGCCGCCAAACAGCCAAATATCACTGTCGTCCGTTATGGTTCCATGGGTCAGGTCGGTAGCATTGAGGAAGGCGCACTGGGCCTCAGCCTCCATGGGGGCCACGATGTAGGGAATGCCGAAGAGACGCAAAAGCTCCTGACAATCGATACTCATGCGCTGACTGATTGACATTCCCATGCGATCCTGTCGATTGCGCTCGATCTCCAGGTCCTTACGTTCCTGGGCCAGATTGGTTGCCATCTCCTGCAGCTCAGCGGCGGTTTTTTGGGACTTCAAGGCCTCAGCTGCATCTTTGATGAGGTCCTGTGGACTCACCTGAGGATCAACGGCCTTCTCTGGGGACTTTTCCTCTCCTTTCTCTGGCTTCTTAGCCTCGAAGAGTGATTTAGATGCCCTGCTAGTCCTTTTTGTGGGTGAAACTCCCTCGTCGCTATCATCCTCGTCACCATTGGCTACCCTTTTACGTCCAGATTTGGGCGTTCGCTTTCTGTAAAAGGGCTGCGGGACCTTGGGGGTTCCGGGAGGTGTGACGGTATCTGTTCCTGGGGACTTCCCGGGGGTTCGCTTGACCACATAACTGACATCGAAGAAGTCTTTAATAGACTTGTTCTTGCTGGGCGTTTTATTCGGCGAAATGCGAATGTTTTTATTGTCATCGCTGTCGCACAACTCGATCACATCTCCACCTGTGGCCTTTGGTGCCCTTTCCTCGTCGGAGGACAATTCAATAGGGGCATCGTTTAGTTTGACTTGCTCTAGTTTTATGTTCTTAACTTCATTGATTTTCTTTTGTAGATCCTCCAAAATGGAACTTAGTGGAACTTTTGGTTTAGATTCCGCTGATTCGTCTGCGGAATTCAGTTGGATATCCTTTACTGCAGCTTTTTCCTGCTGAAGGTCGCTTAGTATGGAGTCCAAGTCGGGTTTTGGCTTAACTGCCGTGGGTTTAGCCTGATATTCTAGGATACTTTCTTGACTGTCTTTGACTTCAATGACTTCCTCGGGTGGTTTCTCTATTTCAGTTGTTTGCTTTTCGCCAGAATCCAATCCCATTTCCTCACTTTCATTGACTTCTATGACGTTATCCGCTGAATCCAAATCCATTTCCTCGCTTCCTTTCACCTCTATGAAGTCATCATCATCATCATCTGTTTCGGATTTTTCCAATTCCTTATTGGTTGGCTCAAATATGTCCGCAAAGAGATCGTTTGCGGGCATTGGGTCCTTTGTAATATCCACACAAATCTCCAGGGGTTTCCCCGCTTCCACAACTTCTTCCAAGTCAGAGGAGTCCGTATCCTCGACTTGGCTGCCTTTGCTCTCCTCAATACCTTGGGAAATTTGTCTGCTCTCCTCAATAGCTTGGGAAATCTGTCTGCTCTCTTCCATGGCTTTTGAAATAAGTTTGACCTCTTCAATAGAATCATTGGCTGCGCCAACTTGGTCTGTTGTGATCTCCAGCAACTTCTCCAGGCTTTGCGTGTCATTCAATTGGGTGGCCTCCATTATATTTTCTACTTCTTCCTCGTTCATTCCGCCATACTCGATCATGTAGGCACGGGCTGGGCCCTTGGCGGCATTCTTTAGCTGCTTACTTTGTGCGCGATTAAGGCGAAGCTCCTGATCCGAATCGTATTCGTAGTCCTTTTCATCGTACACCTTGGTCTCCTCCATGGACAGAGCCAAGGCCTTGGCCAAGTCCGCATCGTACTCCGTGCCTAGATCGTCCTTTTCTCGGATCTCTGCTTTGGTCGATGTGCTTGGCTTCTCGTCGTCATCGCTGCTGGGCGGCACCTCTTCAATTTTCTCCAATTTAACCTCTTCCTGCTTGGCGCTCGCCAGGGCCTTCTTCTTGAGATCCCTGACCAGCAGGAATCTTGTGTGCTCGTCTGAGCTGATCTGTCGCGTGCTCTGCTCAATGGCCGTCGGTGTGACAATGCCCTCCTCGCTGAAGAAATCAGACAACTCCGAATAGGTGAGCGTGACGCCGCCCATCTCCTGTTCGGCCTGCTCCAAGCTCTCCTGGACGGCACGACGTTTCAGCAGCCGCTTCATTTGAAAGGAGGCAAAGTCGTCACTGCGGGCGGGTAGCTCGTGCAGTCGACCCCAGGAGGACTGCTTGCGGGTTTCCTTAATGTCCGTCAGAATCTCGTGGCGCACATCCGCGGGCAGGTTTCGAAAGTACGAACTCTTTACATCGATGGCCTGCAGACTCGAGTTGTAGGCATGTCGGGCGTTGGACTCGTCGAAGGAACTATCCGAGGTGGCGCTGGCACTCGTGTCGGCCAAGTCCTGGTCGCTTTCCGGTCCCTCCAGTGCCGCCGGCAGTTCTGGCAGCTTGAACAAATCATCCTCGTCGTTCTTTGCCTTGCTTGGCGGCGGCCGCTTGATTGGTGACTTCAGCAGGAGTTCTGCATTCTTTCCCAGCGCCTGCTGGACAACCTTCTCTTTGGCCAGTGATTGCAGGAGCAAGGCTTGAATGCGATCGGCCTCGTTGCTCAGCTTATTTCTCTGCTGCTGGCGACGGGCCTGGTAAATGAACAAAGGAGTCTTTGAAATTCACTGCACCTCAAATAAACCACTAAACGTACTATGGTATCCCTTTTTAGCTGAGGTACGCATCCATCGAAAATAAAAACAGGCCGCACCCGATAATACAGCAGCTTGCAGAGGCGATGGAACAAGCCCAATAAATGGGCATTGCTCAGAGCCGACCCCTTGTTGTCCTGGAAGCCTTTCACCACCTGATGCAGCCAAATGGATATATCTGTAGGGATAGAACTGGCATCAGAGACTATTTCGTGGGCCGGCGAAATCAAAAGCTTACCAACTGCCAGGATTTTGCCCTCCAACGTCTCCACGGGCACAGGCTTGCCGCAAGGCTCGATTAGCTTCCACAGGCCCGTAACTCCCATGACTCCAAATAGCAACAATTCTGTTATAAATCATGCAATAAAACTAAAAAGTACTCTTAAAACATTAGCTTTGTTCGTTGGCGGGCAGGGAGGTAAAGCCAACAGCTGATTCGATGCATCGAACAGTGCTGGTTAAGGCTGCACAGCTAGTGCTGCAAAACCACGTGTCGAATAAATTTTAAAATAATTTTTTTATTTAATAAATTTAAAAAAAAAAAAAATGCAATTTATTTAAAATAAAATAAAATGTATTTCAGATCCACAACAATCACAATTTTAAGTAATAAAAAAACAATAGCTTTTAAAATTGTTTAAATATATTGGAAAATGCTTTTTATAATTATAACTCAACAGACGTTTGTTTATAAAAATATAAAGATAAACAATACTTACATCCAGGACCAATCATAATTTCTTTATGTGTATTGTTATATTTAAAATAAAATTTACATATATATGTATGTATGTATGCATTCGGATATTCAGAGTTTATTTTTTAATTTTATTATACATGTATGTATTTCCTTTTAAGAAATGACTGGCTTAATCCTTTCTCTTCAAAGTTTCGTTGCCTAACATAATTGCGAATTGATGAATATTTAAACAGTTCATATGATTTAAAATACAATAGCGAAAAAATTATTTATATGTGTTATGCTTCTACAATTCTATATCTATTTGTTTTGCTTAAAATTTAATTGCAATATAGCTGAAGAGTAATATGATTAATAAGCGTCACTCAGTCGCCTCTTCCACGACGGCGTCACTGGCATTGGCGTTGGCGTTATCGTTGGTGCTCGCTTCTTTCTTGCTCGCCTTGCTTTCCTTCTTGTCCTTTACCATCTTGCGATACGCCTCGAGATCCTGGGTGAGTGAGGGCACAAAACTCTCAAAGTCCAGCTCGGCGAGCGTCTGCAGGATGTCCTTGGCGGTGATGGTCTTGTGGTTCTGCTTGTGGGCGAGCGCCGTGGAGGAGGATGTCACGAAAATAGCGAATACGGAAGCGGCCCGGGCGATCGCCGCTCGCGCCTCCTTGCTCACATTGGCGGAGTCGGGCAGCGACTCCTTGATTAGCCGTGCTATCACTGTATTCGGCAGATTCAGATCCTCGATGCGCTCGACCATGTTGATGCTGTGTTTATTCGGTGTGTAGCCGCTAATTCTGTGCCAAGCGTCGCTCTTCCCGCTTAAACCAATCAGCTGGGCGGCCAGTGTTGGCTAAGGGTAGCGTGCACACTCATAAAAGATCCGGCAACGCCGCCAGTCAATTCCGTTTGCTTTGCGCCTCCTCGTTCGCGTCAATTGTTTATACAGTTTTCGGTAAATAAACTGCCAAAACCGCGGCTTAAATGTGCAAGGAGCTGTTCTGGCATACCTTAAAGCTGTTCCCCTTCGAACTCACGTGATACGTGCCCGGTGCGTGTGATCGCGACCACGCACATGGACCAGCAGACACAGGCGACGACGCCGTCAAAGAAGCGCAGACACAGCGAGTACCATGATCCGGACTACCACCAGACGGAGCCACCTGGCCAGCAGCAGCATGAACCTGTGGCGGCCGAGGAGTCGAAGCGGCTCAGGGTGGAGCAGGAGACGCCGGAAAATAAGGCGAAGCTGCCTTCTGCCGAGACTTTGCGTCGTATCTGCGAGTTGGTGCGTCAGGAGTTCCAGCGTGAAATCACCCAAAAGATTGAGCAGCTGACCGAAATCGATCGGCGACTGCTCCAAGCCCGCCAGCTGCTGGACAGGCTACGCTACCTGGTGGTCAGCGAGTACTACCAGAAGCAACAGGTTCCCCTCACCGCCGCCGACGTGGCCAAAGTGCGCGGCGACAGTCTCTTTGCGGACGAGGGCTCTGTGCCGCAGTTGCCTCTGCATCCAGCCATAAAGAAGATTGTGGGCAAGCGGCCGATTCCCATTCAGAATCATCTACCAGAACGCACAGCAGCAACGCTAGCGAAGCAAACGATCAGGCTGCGGAATCCGGCACATCGACGGGCGGAAAGGCGGCGACAGCAAAAGATACGGGATCAAGGCATAGTCATCGATCACTCAAAGGTTACACCCGATCAGCAGAAGCCGGAAGCAGCTCCTGTTGCTGTGAAGCTGGAGGACGAGCAGCCGTGCACCAGTCGACAAGCGTTCGAAAGGCAATTGGAGCTGAATGCCTCGCGGCTGAACAACAAGAATAAGTTCAACTTTGTGGTGGGCAACACATCCAAATACATTGGCGAAGGCCTCCGGGAGAGCTCCGCCGAGGGCCAATCTATGACATACAAGTGGTTGGTCTATGTGCAAGGCAAAGATCTTCCCCAACCCCTAAACACATACATCAAGAAGGTGCGTATTTTATGATTAAGCTAAAGACTGATTATAACTCTTTCTTTTTTTACCTTGGTAGGTGCGATTCCAGCTGCATCACTCGTACCGGCCCAACGACATTGTGGACGTGCACAGTCCACCGTTTCAGCTGTCTCGACACGGCTGGGGCGAGTTTCCCATGCGCATCCAGCTGTTCTTTCAGGAAGCCCTGCAGGAGAAGCCCGTGCAACTGATGCACACGGTTGTGCTCGACAAGAGCATGTCGGGCCTGCACACGATGGGGGCGGAGACCACGGTGGAGATCTGGCTAAAAGCAGAACAGGCGTTGACGAACCGTGAACCTGATAAACCTACGTCCACTTTCCATCTGCCTCCTGCATTGGCTGCTCACCCGGAACCAGCACCGACTTTGGATTCCTGTAAGCCGCGCACCATATCGATCACTCAAAATAAGGAAGAGCTAGATGACAACCTATTTGCGGGCATCAACAAGATCGAGCTGAGCGACGATATCGAGCAGATAGAACCCACTGTCCTGGTTTCGGAGCCCCTAAAGCTCAGCTACAGCCCGAGAAAGCAGCAGCCAGCCACCCCGCCCAGGCCTCAGCTTCGATTGAATGCCGCACTAGTTAGTGCTTCCCGGCCTTCAGTCATTTATCTGCCGGTAAACGGTAGAGCTCAGAAGCAGGAATCTCTGCGGGAACAGGAACACAGGCCAGAAGCTTCACCCCAAAAGCGGTGGCAGGAGTCCCCACCAGAAATGCCTCTCATAAAGCCAGTGCACAATGGCCATCACCAAAGAAAGAAAAACATGGTATTTCAGAAAGCCGGCAAGCTGTACATCATCGATCCTCAGCAGCGAAAGCTAAAGCAGTCCGCGAAGCAGCAATCGCTATTGAAGCCACAACTGAGTCTCCTCAAGGCACCGACTGCGATGCGCTGGCATCTCCTGCAGTGCATCCAGCACGATCACGGATATGCGAACATGAGCACGAACGACGTAGACGAGAAGCCAATATTTCTGCACAGCGTCACAGCACCAATTTCTACCTCCTCCTGGCAAACCAGACCTCGCCGGTTGCAACAGTCCTTTGTCGGCGTAAAGTTCTGGAGCGTGCGCAGCGCCGTGGAGTTCCTGCTGCGTCGAATGCCGCTTACACAAATAAATCAGAAGGCGGAGGAAGAGTATCCATTCACCTGCTCCACTATGGAAGCATTTCAGGCGAAAACTGCCCTAAAACAGCGGTGTTACGAGTACCTAAGGGCCCGCCTTCTACGTCGCTACCTCATGCAGCACCTTAAGCTGCAGCAGCTGGATGCAAGTGGCAGGGAACACTACTGGAGCTTACGAGAGATCGTGGGATTCGCCCGCGTTCACGGGTACACGCCTCCACTTAAAATGCTATCATCCAGCGGGGAATCGGAGCAGAATCGGAAGCCGGAAGCTGAAGAACAGCTAGCTCAGCGGGTGCAGGAGCAGCTGAAGGAGAAGCCACAGCCGCAACTGACGGCCTACTGCAGTCTTAGCACCAGAAATCGACTGGACGCTTGGATGGACAAGCAAAGGCTACTTCTGAAGGGCCACGACCAAAAGATGCTGGATCAGGAATTCATCGATGTGTTGGGTGTGGACAGGCTTCATTCCGAAGTCAGCTCCAAAAGAAGGGATCTAAGGAGTAGATCCCTCCAAGAAGTGAATAGCCGAACCCTGCTTTGTCTTCCCCCGCCAGATTATCTGGATTCTGAGGCACAACTGGTTCAGGTCATGTGCAAGGACATCAACATAACCCTGGAGCCGGAGGAGTCTCTGCCAGGCGTCACCCAGCCCCTGGCGCTCACCCTGCTGGCACACGTGCTGCGCACGTTTGTCGACCGATTAGTTCGTCGCTCAGTGGCGGTCAAACTGCAGCAGGATTCGATGGAACAGCTTCCGTCGCCAGCGGCCAACGCGTCTCTATGCCTGCAGCCACACGACATCGGCCGGGCCATCGATCAGTGCTCCGAGCTCGACTTTTTGGGCAATACTCACCTGGGCGTTGAGCCCATGGAGCCACAAACCTAATCACGGGATGCCATAGCCCCAAATCATTTAACTGTACGTTACGCATACATATTAGTTCAAATTCTGCTGGGATATTAGTCGATATCTAAATAGTCTCTTGTACTAGTTCGTAAGCATAGGGATAGTCAATAAATTAATAATTTTTATACTTAAACTGCTTAATATTCAAACTTACAACATTTATCCCTATATATTTATAAATTGCGGAACATCCAGTGGAATTCGGAACACAATCTTATTTATTCATTAGCATACTCTTATTTTCATTCACTGACAATCCACCTCTTAGTTTTTCACCCTATAAGTATGCAGAGGAGTGTATACTAAGAGTGTGAATCAATCATAACGGTTATTGTTAATCGTAGGCCAAATCAAGATGCAAGTCTAGAAGGTGGTTTCATTACATCAACGGCTCTCGCCTGCCAGTTCGTACGTATGATACCTCCTCTCAGCTCTTACATTTTTGAGAGCGCAGAGGGAGAGTTGAAAATGTTTACCGTTGATGAAACCACCTTAATAAAATGCATCATGGGCCCCCTAAGAATGGACACTCGCAGATTCTCCCCTGCGTATTTTCACGTCTTTCTCTTCGGGTCGCTCTCTTCACCGTTGTTCGATTTCATTCATGGCGCATGCTGATGATCTTTTGGGGCCCATCTGTTTCTCTGGCTCCTCAGTCTCTATTCCTACGTGTGCGCAACAAGACCTCTCGATAGGCAAAGCAAAGCAGAGAAGAGCCCGCTTCCCGCGCTTGCTGCTCACTAAAGTTAACTAATTCAATTTCGGTCAGACATAAAATGACTCACGAGTCCTAGTTGTTCGGTGCCTAGAATGCCGGAGCCTTTCCCAGGCAACAACAGTGCCGCCGCTCCAGTACGTTCCCCTGCCCCTCCCCGCTGTCTATAATAAGCTCTTGGATCACCAATTCTGTGATTTTATTCTCCTTGTGTTGTGTGCGTGAAAATCGTGTGACAGAAAATGTGAGGCGCTAAAAATGTTCTATTTATATTTTGCAGTAAAAGCCACAAGCGCTGGCCCCCCGAGGAGATGCAAGTGTATAATATAATGTTTCTGCTTCTGTTGCGACGCCAAATTGCATTTGCGGTCATTACGCCGCAGCTCGATCCTTAGATCGCTCCACAATCTCTTTATTGACTCGAATTCCCCCCGCCGGCGGTGGGCCATCGGTCTGGTCCGCCCCCCAATTTCGGAACGCGGCGCCTGCCAGCGTTTTCCAATGATGCAAATCTCATTTATCCACATACTAAAAGTAATTTTCGTGCTCTCAACAATTGTCGCCGTCACAGGTAAGTGCATGCTCCCTCTCACTACGATTACCACCTAGCACTACGTCCAGGGTTGCTAGGTTTATCAACAGAAACAGATTTTTGGCTACTTCTAATTAAGAAGTTCCGAATCTGAAAATATAACCCAGTATTTTTGAAAATTGAAAGTCTAAGTTTGCATCTTCTTAAAACGCACTCCCAGACGTACCGATATAGCCCAATGTGGTTATTAAATTATATTTATCTATGTTATCACTTTTCATACCCTTGCAAGGTAATAATATTTTAGTCAGGGAAGGAGCCATTTCCGAACCTAGAAGTCAGAAAATCATTTTTGAGATTTTTTTTCTAAATTTTATAACTCGATAATGTAACAAAAACAAAGTAATTCTGTGCGGTTTTAATAACCGTATGCATACAAAAAGTTATCATAAAGTCACATATTTTAGGTTTTCTTGACGGTATTACAAAGCCAAAAGCGAATTATTATCAAAAGTCCTATATGTATACATATGTATGTAAAATCTTTACTTACTTATAATCAAGGATCATAATTCGACTACCTGTTCCAAGTGCAAACTGTGTAGCTTATAACCCATTTCTTCATCAAATCGTCTACAGATTGTTGTTCGAGCCGGATCTTACTCCTTCGTGAGCACACGCTGAAAATTGTGCAGCATCAGCACGATTATCACATGCATGAGCATGCGCACGAGCTGCAGCAGAAGATCGAGGAGACAGCGGTCAAGATGCTCAACCAGTTGGAGCTGCAGCGCCACCAGCTGGAGGCTTCGGCCCAGGACGCGGCAGAAGAGTTGCGTCAGGATGCGGATACGGACACAGAGCGTGATCCTAATCCGGATCCGGACAAAGACAAACTGTACGCGGAGCCTTTTGAGGAGGCGACTGAGGCCGGGAATCTGGCACAGGAAGCAGCTATCTTCGGATCCACTACTGCAACCTGGTTGACCGTATCTTCCTCCTCCTCCGAGACTGTGACCATGACCACAACTGTCGCCACTGACACGGGAGACTCTCCCCCCATTGACCAGAGCTCCTCCAATCCGCTTGACTTGAGCACATCCAGACCAGAGGACAAGGGAACTAACCGCACTAATGAAACCGAAGTTCAGATGCTGCCCTGCAGCGAGGAGTACAATGCGAGCTTCTGCTTGAACGGCGGCCATTGCTTCCGGCATCCGATGGTCAACAATACGGTCTTTCACTCCTGCATCTGCGTCAACGACTACGATGGGGAAAGATGTGCCTACAAGAGCTGGAATGGTAAGTACAATATTTCTACGGATTTAAGTTCCATAGTATAGTTTTTTAGTAAACTACCTATAAAGGGGACTTCTCTCCGCCCAGTGATTTCCATAATCATTTACAACTACCAAAAATTTCCATTCATCCTTGCAGGTGACTATGTCTACACACCGCCGACTCTGCACAGAAAAGTCCGGATGGCTCAGATCGTCTTCTCGTTTCCCGTGCTGATCATGCTCTCGTCACTCTACGTCCTCTTTGCGGCCGTGTTCATGCTCCGCAATGTGCCGGATTATAATCGCCGGAAGCAGCAACAATTGCAACACTTGCATAATCAACGTTTTTTTGTCAGATGTTAAGAGGTCCTTCTTCGGCCTAACGAAGAAGAGGCTCTCCTTTGGGTTTAGATTTGGAAACAATTTTGGTTTCACACCTAATTATCGACTATTTTTTTCTTTTGTTCTTTGATGGCAAATTCTTTGACCAAATCTTGTATTTCTTTACGTTGCGCAGCGTATAATTAATGCTTTAATTTATTGAATACATTTAGTGTACTTGGTAGGATTTTCTATTTAGTTTTGCAAAAAGACTCACAATTATATAGTATTTGCTTTTTTCTTGATCATTTCTTATAAGTTTTGTTTTGTTTCGCTTTTGAAGCTTTCGTTGGAGCTTTTGTAGCTTGTTGTTTTTGTGGTAACATTTAGTTACGTTAAATTATAGCCATTACGAAATATTAAGAACGTACTTAGAACATAATCTCTTAGCGCTTACTCCAAGTTACCAGGACAAATGGTTATTATAATTAATTTTTTTGTAACACTCTGTTACGCAGACATCGTGTATATTGTTTAGAGAGAAAAACTATACTTTTTGTACTTGTATTAAAGATGAGGAATATGGGACTCGAATCGACGGGACTATAAAACATTCAAAAACTCTGTTTCCTTTGGCATCTCCATCGCTCTGTCTCTTCCTGGCTGGGTGGATATGAGTGAAGCACACGCTTGGTTTGGGTTTTTATATTTTATAATATATATTTTATCCAATATTTCGTCCAAAAATTCTTTACAAATTTCTTCGAACTTACAGTTAAATGTATAGTAGAAATTATTCAAAAAATTCTCCTCGGTTTTTCATCAGCAGTTCATCGTATATATGATTTGTTGATTTCCTTGCTTCTTTTTTGTTTCGTTTCTATCAAAGATCATCAATATGAGAAATGGTATGTAATGCGCATGAGTGTTGTTGGGTGGATGTGTGTGTGCTTGATGGGTGGACACGGGAACGGGAACGGAGGAGGATACCTCCCCCTGTTCTCTGGAATTCAGAGCTATCCCAATACAAAAACTTTATATTGGTTGGCTGCGTGGGTGGATGGATGGATGGTGGTCGTGTGGGTGTTGCTTTTGCTCGCGTGTTGTATGTATATCATCTTGGATTAGGGATATGAAGTTCGTACAAAAATTATTTAAAATATGTAAATGTTAAAAAATGTATTTTTTACTTGTTTTTTTTTTGTTTTTCGTTTTCTTGTTTTTTATATATCTCGTTTATCTTGTAATTGTTTTTACGTTGCGTTCTTTTGTTTGTTTCTTGTTGTTGTTGTTTTCTTTTTAATAATATGTAATATTATATATAATAATTATGAGTAGGATTATTCGCATGTAACGGGCAGTTGTTGTTCCTGTGTTGTAACATCTGCCGCGGCATTCTTCTCCTTCAGATCCTTGGCGAGATCCACCTGTGGATATATAAATAAAAAATGAAGTTAGAAAAGGAATTTCCTTTTGTTTTGTGTGTGTCGTATGCAAAAGGAATGGAGCAACTGAAAGCACAACAACAACAATTAGGGAAAAATAATCAAAAATTAAGGACGCGACAAATAAAACAATCCAAAAAGGTTATGCCAAAAGTAAATGTAATAAATGTATTTTAATAATATTAAGCGATCTGTGGTGTAGTGAGTGGTGTGTGGTGAACATTTAGGTAACAGTTGTTGTGAAGTTTTATGGTCTTTAATTTGTTTTATTTTTTAGTGAGAGAGCGCAAGAGTTACGGCAGCCATACATTTTTTTTTTTTTGTTAGAACAGACAGCGGTAAGATGGTTTCGTGTTTCTTTTTTTTTTTCGTTTTGTGTGTGTGTGTAAGTGGTGTTCAAGATGATTTAGCTTGTTTGTGTGTATGGAATTTAGTTTGTTGTTGTTGTTTGTTAATTTACACCAAAATGCAGTCGCTTATCCTCTCGGGGAGTTTAGTAGTAGTAGAACGTACATCATTCGCATTATACATCACCAAAATAGAGTCTCATGCAATCGATCCCCAGCAATCTATCAATCAAGATCAAATACTAAACGAACTACGGAATTAACTACATAAAGAGCGCACAACTGATGCAACACACACACACACACACACGCACAGTGGAGGAGTTGAGAAAGCAGGAGAAGCACACCCCCAGGACAAGACCATGTCCCATGCCCCCACACCAAGTGGAGAGCGGCAGATGCAATACAATGGCAACAGTTGTGTGTGGTTGGTTGCTTGTCGAGGTGTTTATTGTCGAGGATGATGGTGCAGACTCACTGCCAGTTGATATTATTCACCTTGTTGCTGCACTCGCTCGCCAGCGCTTCCGTGGAACTCACATCCAAGTCGGTCAGCAGCTCTCCTTCGCCCGCCTTGGTGATCGCTTCCGCCAGATGTTCGGTAAGGATGTTTCCGACTACGTCGTTTTCGGTTTCGTTCTCGTTCTCGCTATGCGTATCCTCGATAATGATTTCCTGCTTCTGTTCCTGCTCCTTCTCATCTTCTTGTTTGGCTTCTTCTTTATCCTCAACAATGTCCACCACTTCAATCTCAGCTTGCGTCTGCTCATCGGGAACCTCTTCAGTGGTGCTTTTTGTTTCCTCAGTAACAACCTCCTCTTTAGGCGCAATAGCTTCCTCATTTACGACGGGAGCCACTGCAATGCCCTCAACTTCCGCCGGATCAATGGGAGCAGGGACTACGTCGGATTCCTCCGCATCGCTTGAGGATGAAACAACTGCCGGAACTGCTTCTTCTGATAATTCATTGCCAACATTCAAAAGAATTTCCTGTACAACTGTAAAGGTAGTTTCTTTCGACGCGTCAGGGATAACCTTCTCCTCCCCCTCATCTTCCAGCAGCTTTTCCTTTTCGGTAACGATTTCGGCCGCCTGCTCTGTGATCTCAGCAACAATACTAATGGCTTGCTGCTCAATCTCGTCGCGCTGCTCCTCATTATTCGCCTTGACTGGTTCTTGGTCCTCGATAACATCTTCTTCGGCGAGAACAAAGGCGGAGACACGGGATGGCGGCGGTGATTTGGGTAATGGAGGTGGACTGCTGCTCCTAATTTCCACAGGCTCGGGAACTTCGGCTACATTCGCTGTTGGAATTTTGGAAACAAGATCTAGTTCGGCTACAGACTCGGGCTCGGCTAGGGCAACGGCAACAGGGACAGTGGACACAGGGACCTCGACTTCGGCCTCGGACACGGAAGAAACAACCACAAAGCCCTCGGCCTCAGTCTCGGCCTCCGTTTCAGCTTCAACCTCGCTGCTAACCGCTTGGATGATCGCAGCCACAACTTCCTCCTCCGCTTGGCTGCTGATGGTCTCTGGTGCCTGCGTTTGGGATGTGGAAAGGATCGTGTTGGTTGTTTCGGTTAGGATTGTTTGGGTCTGAACTAACTCTGCGGCTGCTGCAACGGTCGCTTCTGTCTTGGTGCTTGTGCATGTTCTTTCTGTTAATTCTGTTGTTATTGTTCTGTGTGCAGTGTTCTCTGTGATTTCGGTAGTGGTTGTTGTTGTTGTTGTTGTATTTACAGTGTAGTTTTCGCTGGTGCGGTCTGTACTTGTGTGCTTTACCTCAATTTGCTGTCCCTTCTCGGCCTCAACAGCGACGGGAGTGGGTGGTGGCGTGGCAGTGCCATTGGTGCCATTCTGATGCGGCTGCTCGTCGTCAACGTTGCTTGGAATGTTGTCAGCTGCTGGCGGTGCCGTCTCGGCCACTGGGGATTCGGCCAGTCCATTGCTAGATCCATTAGTAAGCGCCTCTCCATCAGCGGCTCCATGTCCATTGGTCACCACCACCTTCTCCTCCTCTGGTTGCTGGCTCTCCTTAACGGCGACGACTTCTTCGGTGGCAGTGACGGTGGCTGTGGTGGCTTCCTCAACGGGCTTGGACTGTGCCGCTTCCTCAACTGGAGCTGGTGATGGCACTGGCGCCGCCTTCTCGGCGTCACCATTGGCCTGTTTCTCCTGCTCACTCGCTGAACCATTCTCAGCTGGCTTAACCTCCTCCTTGACAGCCGTCGTGCTGGTAGCTGCGCTGGCAGTCTAAGCAAAATAGAACCATGATTTTGATTAGTTAATAATAATAAATTAAAGCTTATTTCATTATATATCCCAGAATAATTACCTCGGCTGGCTTTTCGGTCTCACCGTTCGTGGCGGCCGCAGGCTCGGCGGGAGCAGCTGCATCTGCAGCCGGAGCAGTGGCTGCTTCGGCCGCCGTTGGCGACGTTGTGGCAGAGGTGGGTGACACGGCTTCCTCTGACTTGGCCGGCTTCTGTTTGTCCTTCTTGCCAAAGGAGATGCTGCGGAAGGACCACTTCTTTTTTACTTTGTCCTTCTTCGACTTGGACTTAATGCTCTCGTCGGCGAGCGGGGTGATATCCTCGCCAGCCGCCGCCTCCTTGGGGGAGCCCTCCTCGCCCTTCGATGTCTCAGTCGCTGCAGCGGTATCGCCGCCACCCTCAGCAGCTGCAGCATTCTTTTCGGTGGTCAGATCTTTGTCATTCTCAGAGTTCTCCTCAGTTTCCTTTTTCTGTGTGGAAATATACAAAATATTACATTAAAATTTGAGAAAGCCATCATTTTAGTAGCTGGCTTACCTCTCCTGCTGTTCCCGCTGCTACTTCCCCATCTGCACCGGCCTCTTTGGGTGTGGGCGCATCTCCATTCACCGCCGCTGGTGCATCTGCCTTTTGGTCCACGTCAATCTTCTCCACCTTGCCGGCCACCTCGTCGGTCTCTGCCACCTTCTTGGGGTCGGTGGTAATGTCGATTGAACGCTTGCTCTGAGCTTTACCCATTTTTTCTTGCTGATTCTCTTCTGTTGGTCGCTAGTGTAAACTGTAAATACAAGGGAGTGGGAACGCTTTGTTTAGTTAAATGTGCAACGGCGCAGTAACTTATTTTTAGCATGCGTATTTCCTATTTTTGCATTTGACATTTTCACTCAGCCACACGATCTTTCTTTCAATTCCTAGAAGACCTGATTACTGAATTAGCCATTTATTGAGGAAGGAAATTGTTATAGTTTACTGCTTATTCTGTGTTATTTAGTTACGGGGTTTTTTAAATATGTATTTCCAGGCACACTGGATACCTAATAGTAGCGCTTGCAGGTGTCCCGAAGCACGGAATAAAATTATTAATATATAAGTATGCCTCAGTGAACAGGCCTGATTTATTAATAAATTATGGAAGGGGTTACTAATCCTTAGCCAGTATAAATAAATATTCTTGCAAATCTTTCTCCGTCTCCGATTACCCAGTGAGCACTGTGACTACTATAGTGGCAATAATCGCGTACGATTCCAGGCGCCTCCCATGAATCATCGACACTTGAACGCCGTTTCTGTTCTGTGTTTTTACTGGGAAGTTATTCATATGAAACAACGAAACAGACACCGCACCATTACTAAGGAGAAATGTTAAATGGGGCTGGGCTGCCTTTAGCGTGCATGCAATGCGTCATTTTGAAGAAAATCGAATTACACACAAAATTTTTTGCAAACCGAATGAAACAGAAACCGTAGCAAAGAGCGGGGAATTCCGAGGGGTGAGGAGAGAGTTTGAGTTGCACAAAAAGTTTTGCATTTTTTAGGGGTTGTAAACGATGGAAGAAAGGTGTGCGTCTGTGTGTGTGGGTTTAATTGCCGGTTTACGCTAGGCTAAAAAAATGGCGGCAACACACATACACATACAACAAACAAGGGCTGAAAAGCAGCTGTTCCGAAATGGTTTATCTGGACCCGATGAATCAACAGCCTCCCATAACCCAGACCTATGTACGTATATCTAGTAGCACCCACACACGCACTATGGGCACGTGGTGCGTGTGCCCGCCATCTGTGATTCCTTGGGAATCCATCAGTGAGTCACTATTACCTCCAACTTATCGTAGCTGGCCAACTAGCTAGCAGAGGGGATGAGTCAAAGCCTGGACAGGAAGCAATGCATTGATGAACGGGCCATAGAAATTTAAAAGCTGCAATATTGACGCTTCGTAGAAGTCTTTTGAATCACAGAATTTATGGCAAAAACTTTTTTAGAATTGAGTAGTACGATAGTTGTATCTAACCGAAAGAGAAAAGTGATTGTGATTCTAAGTTGTAATTTAGTGCCAAACCTTGTGTCAACCTATTGAATATCCTAGCAGAGACCGGGCATACGTTAAAACTCATTACACATAAATATACACAACAATTACTTCAAATCTCCGGTGATTTTTATATAAACCTAACGAAATGTGTTGTATTCTCCATATCTTTTTTATTTTATACAAATAAATGATCGACACACACTCTCCCTTTAAAATAAATAAAAACCGCCCTTAAATAATCAAATATCCGCCTAAAGAACATTAACAACTTTTTATGGCATTACACACAAAAAAATAAATGCAATATATAATTATGTCTTGACCTAAAATTAAAGAAAAACGCGCACACACACACCCTGTAAAATAAATATAAACAAAACCGCCCTGAAATGATAAGGTTTCCAATTAGAAATAAAAGCTTTAAGTTTTTGCACTGAACTCGCACACAGAACACACACATACACATGGTCTCGTGCACATTCGCCCCAAGTAATATCAATTTAAATACGTAACGAGACAAGACATCGGGTTTCAAGACGCTTGAGAGTTCAACGAACTCCTTGCCGGCAATTAATACAACACCATTTCATTCCATTCCATAAAATACAATACAATACCGGGGAACTGAAGCTCTTCTTCGGTTATGTACTTCGATCGGAGTGATAACGGATGCTTGCCGCCAAAGTGAAAGAGACTATTAATTCCTGGCCTATCCGAAAACGAAAAAACTTGATGAGTAATTGCCGAAATATGCCGGCTCAACCCTCGTAAGCGTGTGTAAGTGTGCTGGCAAGCGTAATAACATAAAAGCGTAAGTAAACTGGCGCGCATGACGCATCCAGGAAAAAGGACATCGCGAGAGCCAGAGAGAGAGAGAGAGAGTGTGGATAGAGAGCGTGTTAGAGGAGGGTTGCCGGCACTCGGCAAAGAACAACTTCAACAACAATAACATTAACGGGTCTCTGGTCAATGCAAGTTGGAAACCATGGCAACCTAGCAACAACAGATGTCGCTCTCTCTCCCGTTCTCCCATTCCACCACCCTCCTCCACCTATTCACCGTTGCTGTGGGGCGTGCGAAAATAATTGAGTGCGGTCCAAAATTGCATGGATGTGGCACGAACTTCCCCAACTTTAAACTTTATTACTCACATTTCCATAACGCTCTAACCTTAATTGTCTCTTGGCTTCCCAAAGAAGAATCGGTTTAATTTTTATACCATTTCATAATGGAACATAATTAATTATAATTGTAGAATAATTACTGAGGTTATATTATGAAGGCTATGAGATTTAGTCGTACATTTCCTTTTTAACGGTGCAAACGAAATCGGTGTAGATTTCAAATAAATTCAATATTCTGTGCTCCAATTATAACATATTTCTTAGTTTTTTTATTTATTTATTTTTCTATTTTTAAAAAGATCTGTCTTGTGTAAATATGGCTAGATTTTTCTGCATTGGTATGTAAATATATACATGCAACTTATATGATATTTACTGAAATAAAAGCCCTTCGGTAAAGGCAAAATATCGACTGTATTTCTTTGTTTCCCAAATTGAATAAGGGGACAAGAGGTTCAACCGAGGGCTCAATGCTGGTCTGTGTCATCTAAATTTGTAATCTATGAAAATTACTTAATGGGCGACAACGACAGTTTTCGGGGCCTTTGTGTCTTGGCTTTTTTTATTAGTTTAATTCAATTTGGACACGACTTTTGACATGTGCGCCCGCCGCTTTCACACGCATTCCCCTCATTGACGCCCCTCCTCCCTGGATTCCCTCGCAATTGGATTCAATGTGTGGTGGACAAAGGAAGGCGCAGCAGAGCAGAGCTCACAGCGCACAAAACAGCAGCCACAGTCTATAAATAAAAGCGCATTTATCAACAATGGAGTGTTCGGAAAAAGAAGCAGCACCAGCAGCAACACCACCAACAATAACAGCAACAACAGTCGCTACACGACACAAAGAGGCGCTGCCCTGGGAGAGTGTGCGAGCTTCAATTCATTTCCCCGCCCTGCTGCTGCCGCCCATCAATTTTGACACTTCAAGCTGTTGTGTATCACTTTGCTCTCCCAGTGCTGTCGAAAACCAACAAATAAAAAAAAACAAGCTAAATCACTCAAGTTTTGAAGTGCAAGTTGCAAGGAGAAAAGTAACCTAAGTAACCTAAGGCTACCCCAAAAAAAAAATAAGGCACAAAGGAAGACAGGCTCGCATTTTACTATATTTTAAATGTGTATGGTATTAAAGAATGTATGTAGCTTATTTATTCCATAATTGCCCTAACAATTGATTACATAGGATGAAGGCTTTCTATCACCAGAAAATAAAACGTTGTGTTCGGATTTTAGTTATTCACAGAAGTTTTCCCATCTCTTGTGGGTACTCTTGAACATCACGAGTTCACTTGAACCTTAGAGGTTCGAAAAAATAGCTAAATATAGAAAATAAGACAACTCTATTTCTCGCTGCCCTCTCCACCTAGCAGCCCCCCTTTACTAGTGCTCTGGAAGAGAGCGATGGAGATGAGACGCTTTGATACGTAAATTAAATTGATTGTGCTGGAATGTGCCGGCTGAATGACTGTCCGAATGTCTGAATGTCTAGCCGGCCGGCCGGTCAAACATTAATTTCTGTGTGTGCGTAGCTTGTTAAAACGCAGGCGCGGAGCATTCCATTCCATACGACTCGTATCCATCTCGATTCCGATTCCCATTCCAATCCCACCAAGATCAGTGGCAGTGGCATGTCCATATACATTGTTGTGCAATTAAAATTGAAAAGTTTCACCATTTGCAGTAGGGACAACAAATGACGGACTGAGAAGAGAGTGCATGCGCGCGCACCAGTCTCAATTGAACTTTTATAAACTAATCAAGGGGGATCGTTAATGGCATCGCTCACACGTCCATCTGGCCAACCAACCAACTATCCATCCATCCATCCATCCAGCTATCCATCCATCTAGCCAGCCATCCTCCTCGCAATTGAGTGGAAAGTTTTCCTCAATCAGGCTCAAGTGTGCGTAAGTACGAGTGGGAGAACAATAAGACGACGAGGAGTAAGAAAGCAGAGTGCACTTCTCGCTGCTCTGTTGTTGTCCGGCTGATAAGCCACGCCTAACCCGCAATCAGACGCTGCAGTTGGCTTTATTGAGGGTATACATTGTGCAGCCGCAGTCCACATTAATTGTCATCAAGAAACATTCTTTTTATGGAGCCCCCACGCAAAAATAAAACCCCTGCACTCATGTTCCTCCTATACAATCTTATGGGCAATCTCAAACCAAAATCTAAAGGGAATATGATTCCCGAAAGCGTGCGAAACAACAAAATATTCGAGTGGCGAAAAACTGACTGACCGTTATTTAGTTGCTTTTTTTCAATCCCACTCGCAATCAAAAGGTTGTTTGTTGAATATGTTTTATAAATAGTGTACTATAATAATAAATACCCATAAATAACTTGGCAATTATTTCCATTCTTTCACATAATATATAAAGTAAGATATTGCATATAGTAATTGCGAAGAAAAAAAATGTGTAATACCAGACTGGTTAATCACAAGTGTTGTTTCCCTTTTAAGAAACCTTTACAAAACATGCCAGACAGCAGAGTCTTTTAATCAGTTTATCAATTCAATACGTAAATAAAGGCCATACATTTCTAAAAATAGTATTACTCATAAAGTTCAGACGAAATAAATAGCATGCTTATCGCTTTAACAATCTGTTAAGTCGCAAAACGTAATCACGCTTAGAATAATGCCCAACAGACTACTTAGCATGAAACAAAGTCATGACTAACTCTAGTGGCTTTCCTAATACCGTTTAGTTTAGAGAAATCAGCCAAAAACCTTTGAAGAAAACTGAGAGAAAAGAGAAAAATGTGGTAGGAGAAGCATGTCTCAAGTGACCACCGGATATAATTGTTGTTGCTATGTGTGCTGTACTGGATGTGTGGAGTTGTGGCAAAATGAAAATGATACGATACGTAAAATGAATGCATTCCATAATTAGTAGCCAGTGTACCCACACAGGCCCAGAGCTTTGGCACACGCACACTCGACGGTTGACAAGACCCAAAGAAAGAGAAAATATTTTTTTCAATTATCATTTCCGGTCAATTCGGAATGTTCTGACCGGACAAGCCAAACAGCCAACCCAACCATTGTCCGCCTTTACAATTCAATCCCCTTTGATATGGATACACTCACATGGCCAAAAATAAAGAGAGATCCATTGTTAACGGGACACCCAGAACTTTATATTTCTCCATATCAGAGAGTGTTAAAATAACGACGATGATAATACTAGAAGAGGAAATCGTGTTTTTCGTTAAGGAAAGACGGTAGCGGGGGAGGGGCCAACAGGAACAAGCTTACTCAATTGATAAATGCAATTGTGGGAAACAAAGAACATATCCGTATCAGCAAGTGATTCAGAGGAACGTCGGCGGTTCTTCACCCAATCAGCCAGAAATAGTGGGTGCTGCTGCTACGTGATTGTGGATGGCAGCAATGTATGTTCCAGCCGTGTTTTGGTCAACACTATATTCTTTATGGAAAGTTAAGCATGTTTGGGCGGCTGCTGAGCTTCGGATCTTTGGGTGATCTTGGCCAAACATTACCTGCCCCACAAAGTAGCAGTCGCTGCAGAAATACAGTGTACATAAGACGTGCCTCAGTCTAGTTTTTCTTACAGCTTGACAGCAGATGTGTGTAGATACAACAGATACCGGCTTATCTAGCCGGTTTTTATCATATCTTCAAGATACTCGAGTACTTGGCAAACCAACACACATAGATATGAGTATGTACGAGTGGTGTACTGGTGAAGAACGGTGTGTATGGGGCATCGATCGTAAAATTAGACGCTCTTGAAAAGAACTTCTTCCTCTTGGCCTGCCATTCAAAAACTATCAAAACAGATACAAGACGAAGACGAAGAAGAACCACACACATGTACGAAATATAATGAGGCCCAAAACGCATAAAATCATCAGCAAGAATCGTTAAATTTTATGAGCTCGTTGAGAACGTCCAATATGTCTTTGTATGTGCGTATTCGTATTTACATATGTGTACGAATATCTATGTTATGCCAACTTCTTTTAGCAAGGCGCAAAAACCGAAATGGCAAATGGCTGAATGTCTGCGTGTTTGTGTGTAGTACTAGTACTCGAAAATATTTCAGCAATGTGTAATTCCAAGTTTTATACGCAACAATTATGATCCTACAATTCAGCCTAGGAATTCCATAAAAAAAATTGTATTCTAACTAAAAGTTTTTGTTTTGAAGGATTTTGGCAAGAGAAAGATGAGATTTATTTTGAATATAAGCAAACACATGCCTTATCGTGACACCGTTTAAATTAAAAGATAAATGTGTTCTAACTTTTAGGTGAAAGACTATCTAATCGTGGCAATTTCGCTTTAAGATAACATTGAGAGATCGGTGAAGATGGTTCCAAATTTAAGAACGAGATAAGCTGTATATGTTTAGTCTGCATTTCCGACATTCTATTTGTTCTTAGAAGACCTATTCATGAGCGATATATTCATGTTAAGAATATTAATATAAATCTTGCTATCGAGCTACAGTCTAAACAAATCTGATACTTCTAAACATTTATCAGACATTTTAACACAGTTAGCGGTAAATACGATACTTCAGGAAGATTTAATTAACAACTCTTTATTGACCGACTCTTAAGTTAGGCATTGATTAAATTATTTCTATGAATTTCCCATTACTAACCAAAACATCATACCCTGAGAAACGCAACGTTTAAGGGGCATCAAAGAGCGCGCGCACTTAAATCAACTATCCAAGCTGTGGGCCGGCGTTGAAAATAATTACAATAAATATTTAAATATTCAAAGCTTGGGCTTCCTTTTCCCATATGCTAGAATGGGAAAGAAGGCGAAATAGGGAAGAGCGAATAAGTGCCAATAAATTTGTCGCCAGCCCACGCATGTTCTCCCGTCTTCTCCTCCTATTCGTCTTCTTATTTCTCGTCTTCTTCTTCGCTCAGTTGGCTAAGGATAAACGAACACAAAGTAAAAGAGCAGGAGCAAGAACACTAAACCAGTTCGTTCGCTTCACTTCTTGTACTCCAACTTTTTATGCAACTCTCTTTAACTCTCTGGGTGCCTCTCCATCGTTGCGGTTAATTAAAACTGGGAGAGGCGTGCGACAGTTGTAAGTTGTGTATTAAAAAGTAGTAACAACAACAAGTAAGGTAGCGTGGCCAATTAGTCGGTCGTCTTTGGAATTAGCATTTATTTTCCACAAAACGAGCGGGGAGTAGTGAGCTATTGAGTGCTATTCTGATTAGAAATTCACAGTGGACACTATGGAGTGTGGCTGTGGTGAGCGCGGCTCTTTAATACATAATTCATTAGACTTCGATGACTCCTCTCCTTTCTAGCTTTTCCCTCTATTTCCGGTACTTACTCTTTCTGCCAGCCGCGGGTGGTCTTACTATCTCTCACTCACTGTGGCTCTCTTTTAACTGGGTAACACCTAACGAAGTGTGAAAATCTAACTAGTGAGAGTAATTTAACTGTTTAGCACTCGCGCCTCGATCGATTACTTTTATTTTTTGTTTTGCCTTCTGCAGGATGGAGTGATAATCCCCACGAACCGTTAAAGTCAAGCGAACAACAGACAGTGACTGAGAGAGAGTGGCTCGATCAATTCAATGGCAGCAGAAACTTCTCTCGCAGTTGACGCCGGCAGAGGCAGTGACTGTGACTGCGACGTCAGCCGGAAGCAGAAGAGTCAGAAGCAGAAGCAGAAGCATGGAATGAAGCAGAGAAATGCGGGCGGGCAGACATTACACACACAGTCACCACCGTCATCATCATCATCAGCTACCGATAAAGGCGTGCTCCTGCTCTGCTCTTCATCTTCTGCTCCATGCCTTAGTCAATAACAAACTAATGAGCCTTGGCGGCGTCGATGCGTATGCTTTATTGCTTTATTTTGCTGCCATTCACACAATGACCCCACATGCAACAGAAGCCGAAGCAGCGGGGGAATAAACAATATGCACACATAACGCACACATGCACTCGTACGGAGGGACAAAGAAAGAAGGCGTGAAGAATCACCGAAATATTTAGCCCCGCTTGTATGGTGTAATATCGAACGGATTTCTTGTATTGTTATTTAATTATCGCCCTTGGATGGGAAAGTAATTGTGCACCACTGACTCTACCATATATGGCGGTACTTGCAATGGCACTCCACTTCAATCTACGCCACTCCAATTCAAGATAAATCGCTGCTGTGGTCCCGAGGTTAATGGAACTGTGCTCCTTCTAATAGATCCAGTTCTCATAAAAAAGTGAACTTAAATAGGCAGTTAAATTCCATAATTAATTACATTTTTTCGGATAAATTGTGATAATTCGTTGTATTAACAATTACGAATTGAAGAATCTATTTCGGCATTTTTAATAATTATCACATTAAACAATATAGAATTTTGTCCGGATTCCAGAAGAGAAAGCAGTTTGCAAATGTCTAAATTGTATCGGATTTTGATTCTACACAAGGATATGTATTAAGGTCTGAAACGTTTCCTTCGCTGCATTAACCCCTCTACTGGTATAAAAATGATTCATTTACACAACTAGGAATTTTATCTGGAAAAACCATATTCACTGTAGAAACTTTTAAGTTAAAGAATAAACATTTTAATGACTGATTTTATAAAACAAGACGAATTTAAATTTATTTAAATTAGTAATCGGAACGATAAATTAATAGGAACATGGTAGAGCCTCATTGAGTGTGATCACTGTACCTGCTGACGCCTCACAAAGACATGGGAACAAATTGAGGCATTGATAAGCAAGCAAAGCAGCAGCAGCAAAGGCAGCGGCTAAAAAGAAAAACAGAAAACCGCAACGACGAAATTGAACGCTGCCAAGAGCTTAAAATTTAAATAAAGTTCTCCATCGAGCGACGGGGGGTGATTGTGTTGTTGTTATATATTGTATTGTAAAAAGATCGGATCGGATTGGAGATGGCAAATCGGAGATCGGTTCGCTTATCTTCAGCACTTTGTTTATTTTTGTAGCCGCGCTATTGCGATTGATTTTTTTGGTTCTGTGGACGATACCATACCGCATATTTTTCTATTCACCACATTTCTGTTGATTTGGCATTAATACAATGCCCATTCGGCACGCCAAATGCCTCATAAAACAATAGCACAAATAATGTGCACACCAGCAATTATGTTTGTGTGTTTGCCTGAACCAAATTCCTGGGCAATAAGTGGCTTCAAGTGGTTGAGGGAATGTAGAAATTGGGGCTGGCAAGCAGCTCTCCAGTGAGATTCAATTTTAAAAAGGAAAAACGCGTACAGGGAAAATCTGCTCAATCTGCGGAGCATTTTCCTCAGCATCGTCTCCAAACGAACATCTTCCGCACAGATGTTTGCATATTAAACGAGAAATTCGCCCGCTTTTCCCCGCTGACGTGTTGTATATACATATCATCATCATCGGTGACAAGGGGCTTTTCAACACTCTGGCTTACTGACTGTTCCCCAATTGAGCTTCGGACTTTGAGCCCACATGTGTTCCACCACCACGACAATATCTGTACAAATGCGCTACCAGACCTCCTTTTTCAACTTTAAATCCAGTTACCGCTTCCGTTTCTATCCCCCAAAAGTCACACGATACCTTCAAAGTCATGCGATTTGGTTTCATTCTGGGGTATAGGAAACATCTGTCGGATTTCAAATAATAACTTCTATAAGAAATTGTTTATTGCACCAGCAATACTTTTACCATTATGAAGGCAGTCAAATAAAAGTATATTTAAAGTTTACCGTATACGGGGTGCCCCATTAAGCATGCCACATTTTTAACGAACTGTGTGCAGAGTATTTTATGGTCATTATATTAACATTAACTTGATAAAAAAGAGAATCGTTTATTCCTTAGTGCCTTTTAAAACACAAGTTTACATATTTGAACAATTTTTTCTCTATATATTTTCTATGAAAACGTATCTCAAAATATAAGCTAAAACTTTAAGGCCAATTGTGGGATCGAGCTTTGTAAGTTAACCGCAATTCGCACTTGGCAATAATTCACAACCCTCCGCACCATGCAATGTTTATTTGCGTTTAAGCAAACGTTGACAAAATTCACTAATAGTGACAACAACGACGAAGGCATTATATTCGTCCTCAGTGAGCGGCAAGCAAATATGTACCCGTAATCCGAGTCGACTTCAAGGGAAGCCCGCTTTTGCCTTTAAAGAATTCTCAAAGATACATTCAAACTGCCATATAGCAGTCAACTACTCCCCTAAAATAAATAAGTTGTTTACCTAATGGCATTGATTGAAAATATGGCATAAGCTTCATATACCAATTCAATCTAAGAAGAATTAATGGTTTTATGAAAACATCAATTAATTTATTAGGATTTCAGTTAATTTATAAACACAATTTTTTAAATTTTGTTTTAATCTTTGACTTTGACCATTAAAATTGTATTCAAAATGGTTATCTTTTTTTTTAATATATAGAAATATTTACAATTTAAGGTTACTACATCTGGTACGTATTTATTGTGCAAAGTATTCTCACACTGCCTTCTAAAGATTTTAAAAATCAAATGGGTAATGGAAGCAGTGACCCTTTGTTAGTAGCCTTGGCTATTAAGGACCTTTAATGTGCACGTTTTATTGCAGCTCATATTTAATATAATATCGAAATCCCTAAGCTAAATTGCAGCGACAATCAAAAATCTCTCTGCTTCTGCTTCTTGCGTTCCACCCACTCCAACGGTGAAGGACCCACACACATGCAAGCACAACATACACACGCACTCGCACAATCACCGATTGGACTGGGCTGCAAGTACATACCCATACAAAGGCATGTAGGCGACGACGCCAGTTAGGGCGGTGGCTGTCTCCTCGTCTGCGATTGAGCGATTGAACGATTGAGTGACTGGCGAACTGGCAAGCGGACGCTGCAAAAAATGCGACGCAATTTTTCGTAACAAAAGTGTAGGAAACAACAACAAAAAAGACGATCCTCGGCAGCGATAATCTCTGCCAGTGAATCGAAGACGCAAAAGGGGCAGAGCAGGCAGATGCACATACACAAACAACAGCACTAGTACTTGGTTTATGTGTGTGCGTAGACACAGTGAGGCCTCTCCTCGATGCACCTTGCCCAAGGATGTTGGGCCGAGAAACATGTTGGCAAGTGTATCGGGGCTTACAATGCAAACAAAGAAGAGACAACGACAATGAAGTCAAGGCGAAGCGAAGCGACGGCACAAAGCGCACACAGGACTGACGAAGAACAGGAGGCAGGAGACACGCAAAGACAGACAGAGAGAGAAAGAGAGTGTACGCGAGAGCGGGCGGCTGAGCTGGAGAGAACAAGGCGAGCCAAACGGATACAAAGCCACACCGGCATGGTGTTGTCTCTGCCGGCGGCGCTGCCTGCGCTGCTGCTGCGGACGCCGACGTGGTGGCAACGCCGACGCATTGAAGGCGGCACACCCAAAAATTGTGAAAAAGGCAACTCAAAAGTGGCGAAATTCGGCAAACGCGCCGGTGAAGACGGGGGTAAGGGGGGTGCTTCAACAAAGGAAGCTCTTAGTTTGTAATTTAAATAAACTTTGAAGATCACTTTGCTTCTCTTTTCTCCCTCTGCCCGTCTTTCTCCGCTCACGCATACCAAGCCGACGACCATGGCGTCCTTTTTCCTGCTTGCCTGTGTGCGTTGGCGGCGGCGGCGTCCGTTCCACTTGTACTTGAATCCTGTATTAAGCACCTTTGTTAAGCCCAGCCAATCAACCTTTCTCAGCATAAGTTTCTTTTTTCATTTAAGATTAGGCACAATTCCTTCCTTGAAACAGACGCGAAGTACAGAGCGGGTATAGAGAATTTCAAAAGTAGCAGCACTCACGCACACACACTCTCACACAAAGGCACAGACACAAGCAGTCTGCTTGGCTTGGCTTTATTTCATTTTAGTTTTTAAATGTACTCCTGCATTTTTCGCCCATCTTATGACATAGAGTGCAATTTACCTGGCTCGATTTGGTTCGGTTTTAAAACACGCACTTGGCTCTTTCTTTGCTTTGCGATTCTTTGCGATACACTGCCACTAGCTCTTTAGCCTTTCCGTTTCGGTTTCTCGTTCTTGTTGCGCGCATAAAAAATGTCCGCTCGGGGTGTGACCGCTTGTGTTTGGAAAAAAGGGCTTTAAAAATACCTTTAGGATTGCGGGAAAAAAGGCTGGTCACACTGTCAAAGAAACATAATAAATAGGGTTGCCAGCGCCTTATAAAAAAAAAATTTATATCCTTTAAAAAAAGGACTAAAATCGGCTAGATTTTGTATAAAAAGACTAAGAACAGGACAAACATAATTTCAAACAGAAAGAAGCTGTCCTTAATATAAAGATACATTTTCTGAGAGCAGCAAAACTCCATAAAAAAAACCCGAGCGAAAAGAGATGGAAGAGAACATTCTAATTTTTCGCTATTGCGGGTACTAAAAGATGGTAAATGTCGCACCGAAAATTAAAAAACTTATCTGTTGTGGTTTTAAAGCGAAATTAACGAATTGATATCTTTCACTCGGAACTATTCGAGCGAAAATTTATCTTATGTTAAAACTAGTCTTAAGACCATGGAGATCCCCAGCAATACCTTCTTCTGGGTTAAAAATACTTGTAAAGCCCCGGAAAAGGATTGAGACTGGCTCAACGCGATGCGTTGCCATACTTTGCTGAAATTTTCGCGCGCGGTTTATTTAATTTTTTGCGCTTTGGCCACACCCCAAAATAAGAAGTAGAATAAGAAAAAGAAAAGAGGTGGAAAAGCTGCCGCTGGAAAAGTGTTAAATGTAATGTTTTAGGTGAATTTACAGAGTAAACGTTTGTAGAAACAGCAATGCCATGGACGTGCAGCCTCCGAGAGGTAAGTTGTGCCCGGTAGAAGCGCTATTAACTGGTTTTCCGGCCGAGCTTTTAACTAACTTATGCTTGTTTTGGTTTTTTCTAGTGTGAATAACTATATTATGTACCATATAAAAACTGGATTTCCTTGGATAAAATAATAAGAGCAGCAACATATGCCCTAAGGCGAAAGCAGTGGTTCAGGCGAACGATAGCGCGGGATTAAGGCAGGATCAAACAAAGATTGTGTGGATAGCAGCGACTTTGGGCGCTGCCAGTGGGCTGTGTTGGGCGGGTGCTCTTATCGGCCTGCTTAGGCTCCCCATGCTCACCGCTGCGATAAGAGCGAGGCGGATCTGCCCGTCCAGGTATGGCACTCTCGCACTCTTCTTGGTGTGGACTATAGTCCAGTTCTACTGTCATTGCAGGGAGCACTCAGACTCGGACTCGGCAACATGGGCTGCATCACCAGCACCAGCAAGCTGAACGAGCTGCGTGGCCACGAGAATGTGTTCCGTGTGCGGGTGGCCCATCTGCAGCCCACTCCGGGCACGCCCGTCATTCGCAGCGGATACCTGGAGCTGACGCCACGCGAACTGATCTTCCAGACGCCCGGATGCGAGCCTATTGTGTGGGCCTTGCAGCATCTTCGGCGTTATGGCCTAAATGGCGACCTCTTTTCCTTCGAGGCAGGTCGCAGGTGCATGTCTGGGCCGGGTATCTACACGTTCCGAGTGCACAATGCCGAGGAGCTGTACCCAATGTTCCAGCGATACATCAACGCAGTTAACACGGACGCCTTTGCGCAAGTGGAGCGCGAGCGGGTAAACTCTGCTCACTCGGTGTCCGTGATGATGGGCGGCGGCCGGTCCGAGGGAAATCCGCAGGGCAACAACTACCTGGAGCCGGCTCCCCTGATTAGCCGCCAGCTGGGCAGCTCCCACAGTGAGTCTTCAAGCGCCAGTGCCTCGGTACCGCTGCCACTGAACGATGCGCCGATGGAAGATTGTCCGCCCAACTTGCTATCCCCTCTCCTGATGCCCAACTCTTGTGCGGACCAGCCGTTGCGTGTTCTGCAGGAGTGCTGCAAGGATGCACAATCAGCCATGGATCTGCTGGCCACCCCACCGTCAGGCAATCGATTGAGTATGCGGAGGCGCACTTTGGACCTGCCGCCGCAAGAGTCCGCCCCGCCGCCCGCTCCGGTATTGAGTCCTTCCAACAACGAAGCCATTCACATGTACGCCAATGTGGACACGCTGATCTTCGATCTGAGCAACGAACGCTGCTACGAGAACGTGAGTAGATTGGAACTACCCCTGCCACCGTCGCGGGAACCAGTGGCCGCCAGCCAGGAACCGGCCACGCCCACCAGTTTGGCTGGGAGCAGTGGCGTGAACTACATTGTCCTGGATCTGGACCAACCAAAAAGTCCAGCTGCTCCGGCGGGCTCTCCCAAGGCGACGTTCAACGGTTTCGGTAGCGGACTCTCGTTGGTCTCCACGCCCGCACCACCTGTGACAGCTCCTGTGACCCCGGAGGCTAGTGCTGTGCTCGAGGTGCCGCCACCTCCGCCGATTCAATCCAAAAGCTTGAGCAGCGTGAGTGCCTTGGCGACCACTGAGGGAGGAGAATCACCGGCGAACAAGAAAGTCGAATCGACCGGAACACAAGGCTACTCCACCATTGACTTTATCCGCACCTATGCACTAAACAAATCGTCGACCGAGATGCCGGATCTGGTGACGCATCGTCAGCATCCAGCGCACGACGAGGAGCTTCGGATTACCAGGCACAGCAAGTGCATAAGGAAGGCGTACTCGATCAGTGAATGAGGGTAAGGAGCACATCGAATTTACAGAAAGCAGAAAGGTGTCACTTCGGCTGTAAAGGTAGCTCTGATATTAAAGAGAAGCGAGGAAAAGTCTAGGTTGTAGTATTCCTTTTCGTCAGCTAAAGGCAGCCTGAAAGTCATCTTCTAAGAGAGTCATTGGAAGTTAAGAATTATAGTGCACTTTTCACTCACAAATTGTGCATAAAAGATCGGGGAAGAACTTAAAAAGTAACTGGTAACAGCCCCTGGCGGTTGAATTGCTAACTTTCCTAGAGGACCCTTTGATTTTGATTTTCAGATAGAGAAGGAGCTTGACTTAAATATTTATATAAATGCAAATCCACCAAAGAAAGGCTTAGATATTTTTACATATATGGGGATACACTTAGAGAATTTACCATAATGAAGTGGGAGCAAGAAAATGATATACAAGTTAAGATATCATTTTAATTAAAATCAAACCATTTCGGATATATAAACCAGACATTTTAAAAGGATATTCCGTTTGCACAACTAAAGATAAAAGTAAAACCGATGTGGAAATAAAGGAACGATTGTGGTAAACTGAAGAGGAGGAGCTGAGGAGCTATTAAGATGTCCCATGTATGGTTTAGGTGGCAACCTTAGGAATTCCATTTGAAGGGCTAAAGAAATAAAAATTGCTACGTAAAGTTTCGCGTATAGTTCAAATACGTAATATTTTTATGGATTTCCAAGTTTCTCCTTGAGCACAACGAATTTACTGCAATCGACATGGGAAATATAAGTGTACGGCGGTGATTGTGGTAAAATGGGAATTGAAGAGTGATTTATATGCCAAATTTCGTTTACATTTTTTCCAAAGGGCCAAACAATAAAAACATGAAATAATAACAATAATATAGTCATGTTGCTTGAGTAGCCAGTACAGCAGTAATCGCACAGCCAAAAACCCAGATATGACATGGAAATACGTACTTAATTAGTTTTTAATTTAAACATATTGACATATAGTTGTAGTTATACTTTGTATACTTGCCAGCGGCTGTTTAGAGCTAGTCATTTTTGGGATTATTGTGCTAATTAATAATAGTGAGCAACACGAATGGCTTTTAACATTATTGCAGTGTATAAGATTAGGTTCTAAGTACCAATATATACATCACCTGCATACACTTAAGCATTATTTATGTAGATTTGTTGTCGGCAAACGGGCTTTGAAATAGTATTTTGTTGCCATAAATACAGAAAAGAAGAAAACAATGTTAAAGAGCATCGCGTTGCATTGTCCGCTGTGAGGTTCTAATTTTTTATAGTATATATTATATATCCCTGAATTGTTATTAAAGTTGTTGGAATTGTATACACTGCGATGGCCACAAGGAGCTTTTGTCACATAAACATAAGGTGAGTGAGTAGTGAAGCAAAGGTTTTTGCAGTATGCTTACATTTACATACATAAACGAAATTATTGTTAGTGTCTAAGACGAAATATGTGCAATAAAGCTCAAAACGACATCATAAAGGCTGCGTTTTAATGCGAGAAAATATATTAATTTAATATATCAGAGATAATATATTATTATTTGTTTAAAATGTTAGGTGACCCATTTT
>JAEIIL010012669.1:0-24249 GCA_018905715.1 Drosophila lini | reverse complement strand
CCATTTTATTTTCCTGTAAAATCCTAAACTTTCTCTTAAAGAATTTAAGACTGGATTCCACTGTGCCTAGGCCGGTGTTTGTATGTCTTTCGGATGGGCTTGTCAGACTTTCGGGACGGATGCCGTTAAGGGCGGGGGAGGGCGTACACACAAAACGGCCGTTACAACCATAAATATCATTTTTTTATTGGCACAACCCTAAATGGCGGCATTTGGCAAAGCAAATTCCGATGCAAAACGGCGGCGACTCCCAGTGGACGGACGAGGCAGGACAGTGTAATGTACTGTACCGCCTAACGAGCACCGAGGGCGTGGATGTCCCAGGATCTCAGGTTGTGCTCTGTCTTTTGGGGGCTTTTCCCCCCGAGAAGGTGCGACCATTTGGCGAGCCAACGAGGTATGTGAGGGATGCTCGCTCGGCCATCGCCAGAAATCCTGGCGTGGTTTGCAAAATATATTTCGATTTGGCGGTACGTGACTTTATGGCAAATCGTTGCCAAGCGAGAGCAAAAGGTGTTAAACGCTGGCTGGAGCCTGCAGATGAGTCCTTTGCGGCATGTGGTGTCAAGCGTTGGATGCACGCTTCGTTGGCTGGGACAGACAAAGACGTTCTCCTTTGAGAACGGAAACAATTGCTCGGAATTACAGACGCCATTGCGCCATTGTTGCCAGCAGACGCATTCCACAGAGAAACCCACTCCCACTCCCACTCCTCTCACCTGCCCTGGACCACAAAAAAGGAGCAGTCGTCACCATCAACGCTTTCAGTTGATTGTTTCCACGCTTGGCATCCCAAACCGAAAACCACACCCCTCGAGACAGCCAAAGGACCCTGCACAATTCTAAACTTTTGAGGGAGCATTCGCATTCGCCACATTCGCCACCTCTGGGGCGTAGTTTCCAAATGAGTTTCCATCTTTTTTTCCACCTTTTTTCTGTCTTCCCAATTATTCTGCTCAGTTCCATTTCATTCTTTCCTCTCCGTGAATATATTTCTTTATTGCCCATTGGGGATTATGTCTCAGGAATTGAAGTTTAATTTAGTTTCCAAATTTCTTTCACCTCGAATTGACTTTGCTGAGCACACAAAAAAAAGGAACTTTAAGTGGGAAAAATAATGGAGAGATTTTAGTACTAACAAGTTGCTACAAAAACAACCAAAATGTTTTTTAATTAAAGGAATTTACAGATGAATTTATAAAGTATTTGGAAAATAGTTATTTGCTCTAGTGATAACGTAACATAATATTAATAATAATATTCCAGTTTTAGTTATATTCAGATTACATTCCTAATAAAATTGTTTCCCTGCAGCAAAGGCCTTTTATGTGCTCATAAGCCCGCATTGCAACTATTTGTTATGAATTCTAATTTAAATTTCTGAATACCCACGTTCAGTGTCTGGCAAATGTGCTCGGTGCGGTTCTTATAGAATTTTCGAGTCGCAGCCGGTGGACAGAACTGCTGCGAATCGAGGAAGGATGAGGAGGCTTTTGGGGTTTCGAGGAGCTCGGAGCTGGGAACTGGAAACTGGGAGCTGGGCAATATTGCGTCAATGACTTGCAAACAAAATTAGAAAAGAAAACCCGAGCGAGCGGTGGGTAGCATATGCTGCTGAGTGCGCTCCGGCATCAAAATGACTACACAAACTTTTCAAATTAGATTTCACACCCAAACTAAACACGAGACGATGGCGATGGCGACAGAGCTGTGTTCTGGCTGGGAGTGGGATGGAGACGGAGGTGGAGATGTAGATGGGACTCAGGAGGGGGGATGGCACGAGAGAAGTGAATGCCAGAGACAGAAACAGAGGCGAGTTTGGGATTGGAAGTGGGACTTGGACTTGGACCTTGGAGGTTGAAGATGGCCACGACACTTGCGCACAGAGTTCGCCGCTGTGTTTTAGTCGATTTTATTTTATTAAATCGACTAATGGCCTCGGGTGGGAGAAAACAAAAGCGACGCCCCGGAATGGACACAATTAGTGTGCAATTTATGCTCCGAGGAGCAGCTGCCCCCAATGGTGACCTCTTCGCCCTGTCTGAGCTGCAATTTGAATGGCCAAATTAGAGTGTCTGCCTGCCGCAAATTTAAGCATTCCAAGTCTGAGTCTGAGACAGAGACCTGGGCCGATGATTTGATAACTCACAAGGCCAGCCCAGACCGAACCACCGACCGGTGGAGGCATTAAACTTAATGTCTGGGGCGTTAGCCACACATGTAAATTCTCGGCATTCCCATGGCGTCCCTCAGGGTGCTGGTGAAACATCGTTCGAAATAATCAAATAACAACCCCTGACATCAGCAAAAATAATTCTTGATAATTTGCAAAGCAAAGTCGGGCAACGCCATATTGTCTGGCTGGATTTTTGTGGTACAGTGAATACAAGGTCAATTTTTAAGAGGGTTTTACGAGATAATTTTTAATTAATGTAAGTCTATAACAATTTGTTCTGTCAAAAGAAATAATGTGTTTTTTATGACAATAAAAGAAATATAACATATAAAAAACTATACAAATAATCGACGATATATGGACTGTTTACAAAGCACTTGTATATACTCTTAGCACTTCTCTCCTTAAATAAAAAGGTAAAAACTTCTTTTAAACTTTTCTTAAAACTCCCTAAGTTTACTAAAGCGAGGTCTGCCTGTTTTCGTGTCACATGTGTGCCACCTATAGACGCTTCACGCCTGCATCTGTTCGTATCGCAAGAAAATCCCGAATATCGCAATCAAAATTCGGATAAATGGAGTAAAAATCAAGCGGGTTGTTTGCCATTTTGCAGCATCGCTCCCCTCAGTGGGGTGGGTCCTCATATGTCTATGTCTGTGAGTGTGTTTCTAGCCGAAAAACCGCCCCTAACAACGCGCTCGTGTAGGTGAGAGGAAAATTCGTAATTATGCGTTTGGCAGTCGTAAAACTAAACTTTATGGCTGTCGTCTGCCCGTCCATTGCCTTCGTTGCAGTTTTCGTAACTGATCTCCGAGTTCACAGAACGACCTCTGCATCTCCTCTTTTTTTTCGGGTTCAAATTTCGACCCGGAGTCGGGCCATTTGATTGATTTATACGCATGTAAAAAATGCAGCTTGTAACTGGCGCACCGCTCGTAAAATCTGTCTGTCCCGGCAGGCCGGTTTGATTTAGTGCCGCTAATAAGTAGCCAGGTGGCAGTTTGACCGATTTCTGGCCGACCGACCGGTCGTGCGATGCGCAGACAAATTGCGCATACGCCGCGTGCGCCGTGGGAATATTAGCAAAAGGGCTTATGAAGAGGTGTGGACTAGAGAAGTTCTTGGAACACTCTGGCTGGGCATATGGTAATTGTTCAAAGGGGAATATTTGGTCAATAAAAATATACAGTTATATATAGCCCAACATTGATCTTATATGTATAAGCGTAATCTGAGTGTAAACTACTGAAAGATATTGTATTTCTTATGAAAAAGGTCTAAAAATCTTAATTTGAATTATTTTAGACCTTGCAAACTTTAATTAATCTTTATTTTAACGAAAAAATCACTCTTTAGATAACTTAAATCCATTTATATTTATAAAAATACTTCTTTAGTCTAAAGATAGCTATTTATAGTGGGATTTGCTGATAAGCTTGGCACTACAGTTCTTAGGTTCTAAGAAAGACATTAAAAACTCACCAGCACTTCGTCCAGAGCCGTCATACTTCAGTGTGAAAACCTAGCGAGAGATAACGAAGAGCAGAAAAGAGTGACAAGTCAGGCGGAAGGCAATATTAATCCAATAAAAATCGATTACCCCAGTGAGTGTGGCGTTCGGGAGAAGTGCCATAAATAACCTGCCCCACTGAATGCAAACTGAGGCTGGAAGAGAAGCCGGCACCGGCAACGGCAACGAACCCGAAATGAAAATCATTTTCATTTTCATCAACGCGTGCCTCATGATGAACTTCATGATTGTCTGCCTCATCAGACTTTTGTCGTAGCTCGGTGTTTATTGCTGTCGGCTTTCCGGCCCCCTTGGCCCCCTGGCCGCCGCAGCAACCCCCGCTGGTAACCCCCGAAATGGGCATTTTGTAGCTATCTGTCTGGCAGTCAGTCATTCGGGGCAATTGTTTCATTCATGGACCGACCCGCCAAAAAGGCAAAGAGGCGTTTATCATCGCAGACGACTGAGCTGCTCCATCTCTCTCATTCTCTGACTCTCTGTCTCTTTCTTCCCGCCTACGGCCCTCTCTTTCTCCAGTTCCTTGGTTGTGTGTGAGCAAAACAAACCATAAATGTGCGTGGAAGGCAGAAAGCAGAGCTGGCAAAGCGACAAAACAAAGTTTTTTCGTCAAAGGGTGGATACCCCCTCTGCGAGTCCCCCTATTAAGCATAAGTCAATGTCAATGGCACGCACACAAACGCTATTTTTTTCGGGGCAACTTTGCTTTTGGGACAGCTGAAAAAGTCGTGTACTCGTGTTGACTTTTCGGGCGGACGGATGGATGGATTTTCCACGTTTTAACAAGACCTTGACATGCGACATTTGTTTGCTGGCCAAGCCAAATACAGAGGAGGTCGCCGAGAATTCGTTATTTGGTGTTTATGGCGGCGTTAAGGCGTCCGGCGAGATCTGCAAATAGAGATAGAGAGACACGAGATACTTGAGATTGATCTGGAAACCAGTTTGAGGCTGCAGGCGCGCTCTCACACAGATACTCGGGGCGAAGCACACGTGTGAACTCCGGCTGCAGTCACAGCCAGCAAATGCAAACCTGTTTCACGCTGCGCTTTCGGAACTTTCTGCCTCTGAACTTTTCATTTCGGACTCCCAGCGAGATTAATCACACACCAGATACACAAATACATATAGACACACGATTAGCGAGCACTGTTCTACGGGCTAGATGGCCAAACACCGCTGGAGTTGCAGTTTTATTTTTAGCTGATGGCTTTTTTGCGGTTGTTTGCTTTCCAACGTTTTGCGTTCATTTGAAGCCGTTGGCCGACGATTTCTTCGGTCTTTCAAAATCCCAATGCGACGACTGCGCCGCCGGCAGCGACGCCGGCAGTGCCGAGTATCTGTATCTGTGCGTATCTCACGGATAGCCCGCCGAGTATCTGTGTGAGCGCACGAACGGCGTATCTGTGAGGGGTTTCCTGTCCGTGTATGCGTTCCCCGTACATGCGCAAGCTGAAATTTCCTTCAACACCAAAATCTAACCGCTTTGGTACTTTTTTTCGGGCAAGCCAGTTACCGAGTCGCCGGGAGGAAGAAATCCAAACCGAACCGAACCGCATCGAATCGAGTTTGGGAAATTTCGAAATACTTGAAACACAGTGCGCCGAGAAATATCCCCACCACGTGCTGCCCGAGTTTGTTGTGCTTTTCCCTTGCCTCGCTCTGCAAACAAACACGAAAAGCTCTCGGCGGAAACCCAGCTGCTCTGGCTTTAGCTTTTTCGGGGCTATATCTCTGTGTGTACATAACCCCGCCCACTCACGCCGATTTCCGAGGGGTATCCAATCCATTTATGAGGCACTTTCGGCCCATCGTTGTTGTTGCAATTAACGACCATTTGAATTATATTTGCGCTCGTAAACTTTACAAGAACTCCTCTCCGCTGCCTGGGAACTCGGAACGGAGAAAAGCATAGCATCGGCGCGGCCTTTTCCCATTTTTCCATTCATTTCGAACGTAGACAGCAGAAATTTTTACGACTTTTCTGCACAATGCGCAAATACAACGACAATGGACCAGTGTCGACCCCAGATATATGTACTATATATCCCATTCCATTCCCGCCCCTTCACCATCCTCCTTGACTTTCGGAATAAGACTCGGATTGGTTTCGCCTTGGAACTCTCGGATTTTATTGTAGGCTTCCCCATTTAATAAATCGTTTGTTGGTAATACACTTTTTGCACACGGAATGTATTAAAAAATTGTTACTGAGTAGTTTAAAGGCATTTTGTGGGAAGGCTTTAAATATTTAAACATTAGTTGTCAATACCATTGGGTTTTTTTCAATGGAATTATCGTGCCTGTAAATGACACACTATTGAATTCCTTCATATGATTTCAAGAGGTTATCTATTTTCGTACTCATATTTTAAAAATTAAAAATATACAATTATTCATTACAGTTTTATTCCAGTTAATATGTATTAGAAACCTATCTAATATATTAAAGGGAGAAGTTTAACAGCTTAAAATCAGCCAACAAAGGAAGATTATCAAATTCAATTAAGATTATAATCTTACAAAAAGTATTATCCCTAAAACTTGCTTTTAAATTCTGATTTCTCGCAAATTCTAACTGCAAATTCATGCAAATAAGTACAACGTTATCCTCAAGTAAAGGACATCCAAACCCTTGGACAAGGATAAATTGCAGAAACTATTTGTTTAGCATTCCCGGGAAGCGGCAATATGGAATTCTCAGATAATTGACGCCTCGGTATGGGTGCCCACTCTCTCTCCCTTCGGTAGATAATTAACAACCCTTGGCCTGCGCTGCCTCTGCACCCCTAGTATCTCTCTCTGTGTGTGAGTGTGCATCGATGCGCTTACCCCTAATTGCAATGCCATAAAAAAGTGCAATTCAAGCGAAGGACAACCACCGAAGCAGAAATACGAGAACGGAGCGGAGCGCAGAGGTGAGGCGAGGCTCCTGGCATTTTGCCATTACAGTGCAGCCATGATTGCGATTAGAACGGGCATTGTCTTGCCACCAGGACTCGCAGGATGCTCACAGAGCTAGGAACTTGGGACACACAGCATTCGGGACCATCAGCCGCAGCAGCAGATAGACGGCAGACAGAGAGAGCGATTTTCCCGGGGGTTGGGGAGGGATCAAATTATGCGAAACTGCATTTTCACTTTTCGCATCGCAGAGCCACAGCCATTTGCACCATACGGCCAACTGGCGGAGATGGCCAAGTTGCAGCTGCTCTCGGCTCTCAAGTGTCCTTGCAGGCGAAACGGAAACTCTGAGTAGAATGGAGCCCCCTCAAGCCATTCGCTTCTGCATGCAAATTCCCTCGTCCTGGGATATCGAAAATCTCGAAAAGTGCAGCCAATCAACTGGAAATTGCCAAGCGCCCGGCTAAGTGCGCTGCCAGCTCCCCCAGGCATTAGAATTGATAACAGATACGACGGCGACATCGGACACAACTGCAGCAGCCACAACTTGAGGCACAGCAGCAGCATCCGTAAAAAAGCCACAAGTGCAACGGTGGCAAGTTTGGTTAAATATGAAACATTTGCCATAATAAGTTTAAGGATCAAAGTACAGGACTATATGAAAGGTCAGCAAACATCAATAGAATGTTGCATTGTTGTAGCTATCTATGGTAGTACTAACAACTTTGCCAAGAGAATAAATTATTTAGAACAGATATATTAAATTTATTAGCTATGTTACTTATTTTAAAATGAAATCTTAACTAATTTTCAGATTGAATCCTTTCTTAGTTAGTTATGTTAGTCAGGAAAAAACGACAGGACATGGGAACTATTAATATTGAAAAAGACAAATATAAAATGATATCAAAGGAACAATACTAAATCCAATAGCAATAATATCACAGTCTAAATCTAGTCTTAGAATAATTCCTTCAAAATGGATTGCTGAAATACATCCTAATTTTAGTGCCAGCAGCAATAATATTATCAATAATTAACTGAAGCAACTAATTAGCAGTAATTTTAATATACAGCAAAGATTCCAAATAAGAGTTTAGAAAAATAAAGATAAATATCTATAATTAAAGTCACTAACTTCCCAGAAACAACTGCAACATTTGCTCACTTCAGCAACAACAGCAAAAATTGGTGCAACAAAAGCGGCAATTTCTGAATCCGATTCGGTAGCAACAAAAGCATCTTTAGAACCAGCAGGAGCAGCAACAACAACAAACAAAACATCAGTTGCAAAAGCAACATCGGAACAGCAGCTACATCTTTAAGAAGCAACAGCAACTTTTAAAACAGCAACCTTTGCTAAACCAGCAACAACAACAATGCCAGCGGCAATCGCGTCGGCAAACGCCGGCGATAAGCGGTGCAAGCGGACCGCCGCCGCCCAACTGTCGACGCTTTTTCTTAGCCCGCGCGCGCTTTTGTGGGGGCGCATGGGCGTGGCACTGGGGAGCACTGGGGAGCACCGTACCGTGTGCCATAGTGTGCGCCCTGTTGCGCACATGGCCGCTGGCTTGCGCTGATCTACTCGCACGCTCGATAAGCTGCCGGCAGGGCGAGCGAGACCCCACTAGAGCGGCCATTTTGGTGGGAGCGAGAGCGACGTAGCCAGCGAGAGCAGCGCAGCGCAGGCGTCAGCGGCGACGGCGACGCAGACAGCGACCGCAACGGCGGCGGTGGCGGCGACTGCAGCAGCAGCGTTGGTCAGCGTTGGAGACTTTCGCGGAATGTGTGCCGGAATCTTGGGCTCCACAGCAACTTTAGCCTCAACAAGAGGAGTCCGGGAGAAAAGGAAAGATATTTGAAGCGCTCGCCGGGGAGAACTCGTTCCCCGTTTTCGCTCAAACGACGCTGCCGGTTTGAGTTTCACTCGCAGCGAATGCCCGCGGGAAAGGCAGCTCTGCAGAACCTGCAACACACTGTCGGAATTGATTTTCCAAACTCAACATTTTCTCCTTTCTGTCTCTGTTTAAGTTTTGTTTTTTTATTAAAGTGGAAAATACGAATTTCAACTGGGGACTTGTCGTTCTGCACACCTGACGACCTGGACCACGGCAGCTGCTCCACTCGAATTGGGTTCAATTAGTTGCCACCAAAATGGGATCCCTGGTCGGGCGGCAAGCCAGCAGTTTCCAAATTGAAATCACAAAATTTAAATTATTTTCCAGGGCAGCTTTCCCTCAAGCGGAACGAAGTGTAAATTATTAATTGTGGGGATATGTAGGAAAGGCAATTGGAACGTTTACAGGCATTAAAAGTGGTATTTGGAGGTCAGCAAATTAAATTTTAAAATATTTAAATGGCTAGAAAAATCTTTTTTATTTCAATATACAAATTTTGTAAACTCAAATTTTGGATAGGAAAGTTGCAGTCTTTTGATAGGTGATAAAGAAAAGGAGGCATGCTAATAAAACGATGATATATTTATCAGCAAATACATCAATTTAATATTTTAAGAACGTTTTCTTTAGTCCTATATTTAAATGATTTGTAGTAAATTTATGGGTTCTGCTTAACATGGTCATAATGTAAATTTAATTCATTTTAAACTAAAAGCTTAGATAGTATTTGAATTAACTAATGAGTCTAATTTCCAATTTAAATATTTAAATCAATCGAAGACTGAACAAGATGGATTCGAAATATACAAAATTGTTTTCCCTTTCCCGTCTGCGGGCGGATTTCCAATTAAAGTCAAATCCAAAATTAACATTTTACCAATTATTTTTTCTTAAAATAAAACCAAAACTAAACGAAATTCCCCCTCTCTTCTATTTTCAGGTCTGTGTCTTTGCGTGTTTGTGTGTGTTTTTATAACATTTGTGGATTACGCCTATAAAAACTACACCTCACCGCGAGACCGGCGAAGATGGTTCCCGTGCACAAACAAAGGGTTGGTATTCAAATTTAAATATTTGCCTTTTATCGCCATTGATAATTAATTCGAAAACGAATATGAATTTGAGCCGGGGAGTCCAAGCGGGAGATTAAATCAAAGAAGCATAAATCAGGCAGCGTTTTAAATAAATTCGCTTTATGGGCACGCCAAGCCACCGAAGTCGTTAAAGTGTTTTGTCTAAACCAAAACACGAAAAAACCTAATTGCATAATGATTTAATCCCGTCCAGCGGCTCTGGTGCATGAATCGATCATTATTCCGGGGCAATCCATTAAAATTTCTCGCATAATCGCTTTAAAAAGCCATTAACATGGCCATAAGTCCGGAGCCGTCGGCCTTTCGCGGAGACCGGGCTTGGAGTCCCCCATTAAATGGGAATTGTTCACGAAAAATATGCGTAAAACTTTACGAGGCCTGGCTTTGTTCTGCGCTTTTGTGGGTCCCGATTTTATGATTTAATTTGGCAACTGCCGCTGTCCAAAATGGTCACCTACAAACGGTGACCGAATAAATATGATTTGGCGGTGACCGCTGCACTGTCCCAGAAATTGCACGATTTGTGCAGTTCTCATTGCGATTCGATTGTGGATGAGGCCATAAAGTGTGTGCGTTATGGCCATTAGTCGCTCGTAAATTGGCTAACGAATGTCGGAGGAGCAGAGTTCAGGCCCGTCATTGGCGGAGCCGCAGCCGGAGCCCCCACTGAATCCGGTGGAATCCACCTCCGAGAAGACGCTGACAAAGATGTTATTCCAGTTTTTAATCGGGGGGCGGTCCAAGAGACATCGGAATCGCCATCAGATTCGGACTCGGAATCGCTGTGCGAAGGCGAAGTAATTAATATATTGCATTAAATGCTCGTAATCACGCATTTTTATTGGGGATCTCGGGACACACAAACAGAGAGAAAACAGTCGGCGATGTCGCAATACACTAGGGCGATGCACTTCTGATAGATATCCGGAATATTGGGTAGTAAATTGGATTATTTATTAATTTATTAAATGGAAATTTAAGTTAATTTTTTCTTATTTTAGGATAATTGAATTTTTGGTATTTTTAAATTAAGCATTTCTCAAGCTGAATTTAGATGTGGAAAATATGGCATTAAATATTTGTAAAGTTAAATGTATGATTCCTAAAAATGTTGATTTTTTATTGGAAAGGCAATAATAATATAATAAGAAGAATAAGAGGGAAATGTAAGTGAAATACCTTATTTTTTAGAATTTCAAAAAGGTATTCTTCTTCAAAAAAACTAAGCTCAAATGCTCAGATTTTTCTAAAATAAATAAGCGTTATTTAGGAATAAATTGATTTCAATCTTGTAGGAATACCATATTTCTTTAAATCGTATTAATTTATGGTTAAAAGATAAATCTCGTTCCTCCTGCATGAGTGACCCTACTGACCACTGATTAACTCCGTGCATTAGCCGCACCTGCGTCACTTAAGTCCGGCTGAAAGCACTCTAAAAACTTGTAATCCGATCGAGAAACATTCAACATATTAAATAAATTATAAAGGCGTACACTAAGAGCCTTTGCAATTAGCAATTTTTGGGATGACAGGTGCGGATCACGTGCCAATGCCCAAAAGCAGTACACATTATTTTTTATCAGTGTCGTATATAATGCAATTCAGGGGCTAATTCCAATACTCGCTATACATATTTTTCAAGTCGCATTGAAAAAACGACTCAAAATCGCCGCCCCAAAGCGTAATCTGCAATGGACGCTTATCATTAAATGTACATAATGTGCTTTATTGTCACTTAAATACAGATTTAAATAATTTTATGACTTCATTTCATTTGTGGACGGAGCGCTGTGGCTAGCAGGTCTATCTCGGTTGGAGGAAGGCACAAAAACACCCATCTATATAAATAATAATCGCTCATTATAAGTAATCAATGACATTTGCACCCGCATACGAGCTCGTTACGCCCGGTAATTATTATTATTTACTGCGGAGAGCAGCTGAATAATGATGGTGATAATGGGGCCTAACGATCAACAAAACAGCGGGGAAATATACATTATTTTTGACTTATTTATTTAGAAATACCAGACGATAGAAAGCATTAAATTAACACATAAAGACCCATAAGTCAACTTTGATTGCCACAAGAAATAAATGGAATAATTTCAATTTTCTTTAGATCGAATTTTAAATCATCCTCTTAATATTCTCCTCTTAATCAATTCAGAAACTTATGCTAAGTGAATACCATTACAGAAAATCATTACATCTATGAAAACTTAATTAATCTCAGGTTTTTCGTTTTCCATGATCACCTTGCATTAAATAACCTTCTTGTAAAGGGCTAAGCACACACTTTATATTAATTAAACCACTTGACTCTTAATCGCATTTTCCCCTGGGTGTTTCTTCTTTAGTTTTCCTCATCGAAAGAGGAAAACTCAACGAACTAATTTGCGTTAATTGCCCTTCGCAGCGCCAGTTCACAATGGAGCTTCTCAAGTGGTAATTGCAGGCATTTCCATTACAAAGGCATAACAATATCAATATGCCGGGCATTTGCATAAATTGTCCACGCCCGACCGATGATCGCCGGAATGTCGGGCAAGTCAAATAAATTTGCGCACCGAACGCGGACTTGGCTAGAAAATCGTTAGTCCAAGTGCGACACAAATGGACAGTTAAATAAATCGAGAGATGTCAGCGAGACAACGGGGTCGGTCGGGGGGCCCAATGGAGAACGAAACATGGTCGGGAAGGTGGATTTCGATTTGGATTAGAGGCTTGGACGTGCATTTATACACTGGAGGAAATGGAAATACTTTTAAGTGATCAGTTTCACTCTACAACTTGTGGAGTTCCAGAAACACTATAAATATTTTTCACTTAGTCAACGAATATACTTTTCCGGGGATAATATTGACAGTTTTCTTATGTTAAAGAAACTTCTGCAAAATTATAAAATTTTTTAAAATCAATAAGATGTTTAATTAGTAAGAAGGAAATTCCCAAACTAAAATTTCAATAAATAAACTAAATCTAAGCACTTTAATCTGCATTGATTTTATATAATTTTTAATTTATAGGATAAAGGGAACAATATCAAAGGGATAATGATATTCATATTTTTAAATTAGTTGTTTTAGTTTCAGGATTGACATATTAAAATAAAAAATATATAAAAATAGTAACTGAAAACCCTGGAATATCTGAATAAATATTTATTCTTTTTTTAGTTTTCCCCAGCTTTATAACTCCCTTAATTTTTTCTCGGTGCAGCGAGTCCCGGAGTCGCGAGTTTTATATGCAGAACATTCACTCGCGTGACAGTGGTGCCGCCAAGTGGAGTGGAGCAGGAGGGAGCACGAGGAGGACGTGGGGCTGGAAGTTTGTGGTGCAGAGTGGTTCCACGGATCTGTGGCTCGGTGGCTCCGAGGCTCGGCTGTGTGCGGCGTGGGCGAGTTAGTTTGTTGGCATTTCGCACGCATCCTTCATAAATTAACGAGATTTATGCGGCGGAGCCTTAGATTCGCTAGAAAAGCGACTTGAATTGCGGCAGGGACATGGATATGATGTGGAATCGATACTAAATTATCCTCTTTGGCGACGAGCTTCCTCGCGGGCACTCTCTCTCTCTCTCTTTCTCTATCTGTCTCCCCATCTCGCTTGCCTGGGCGACACACCCAGAAAATGCCGTCTCTCTCACTGGGCCATCTCGCTCGCACGCTCATTATGCGCACTCGTTTTCGGAGTCGAAAAATCGATGGAATATGCAAAATATTGTTTGAGCCAAGCCGGGGATCCGCCTAAGTCAACAGGGACTACCCCCAATCCCGGCCAGAAACTCTTTCCGAGAGGAATGTAAATTTGAACAGCGCTTTCTTTGTTTTCTTTCTGGATTCCCGAGCTTGTTGTTATTCCAAAATGCTCTTTGCCGTTCGCCCCTAATGTAATCTACGCTATGGCCGCTATCTGTATCCGACAGATACCGAATGCGAACCCAAAAACCACTCAGCCCCCAAAGACTCCAGTTCTCGTCGGTTCGGGTTTTTCAATCGGGCCTCCAAGAGGCCCGGTCCAAGGTGGTCAGAGAGTTGTCCATTTTCAGATTTTAATCGCTGGAATTTGTTTTAAGGCATCGGAATTTATGTGACAGTCCAAATTTTGTGTGTGACACTTTAGAAACATTTTTATGGTTTATTAAAAAAATATCCCAGCCGGCGCAGCTCATTTCGAATGCCGGGCGAAAACTAGTTTTTAATTAAAATCTAATTCGTTGAGGCAGAGACCTGGGATATAGCCGCGGCCATCTATCGCTGTCGAGGGGATTTGGCAATGATGCACCGGGCCAAGTGGAGAACTGCACTTGAGTCCCTTTTAGGCCGAAATCGAAAAAAATCGATCGAGAGCCATAAAACGAAATGTTTATATTTCGAGAAGTCAAAAGTCAAATAGGAAACGAATTTTCCGATTGGCGGGGCCTTTATATATAACCGATGTCGGAGGGAATCGAGGGGGGACCGCTCTCTCAGCACTTGGACTTAATTGAAATTTGAAATATGGTATTATGTGCGCGCCGTTCGGAAACAGTTCATAATGCCCGGGCACAGCTCGAGCCATGTTCGGGCACACGATTCCTGGGCTTGTTTATTGAAATGCCCGTAATTATCCAGTCGAGTGTAATGAGCAACTGGCTCAAGTGGAGGTGTATCCCCGTCTCCGTTCCAGTCCAATGCCAATGCCACATGCACTTGTCCATGAAGGCAACGTCCACCAATTGCCGGCAAGCCGCAGCAGTGGAGGCACTGGATCGGATCGGATCGGTAATGGAACGGAGCCAACTGGCCGCGATGCTCCGCCTAATCACCTGCAGATGTGCTCCTCGATTGGATTTTAATTGGAATGGCTTACCAAGAAATCCAGAGTATTTAAAAGGCGAGAATACTTTGAGATATTCAGACAGATATTCGCCACACAAAATTCATTTTTAATCCACTTACAAGTTAGTGGAATTACTTAAAATTCCCAGCAATTATCTAAATTAATTTAAAACAACACACAAGCACTGATTAATTGTGAAATTCCTTTAAGACTCCCCCAAATGGAAACCAACGAAAGACAAATAAATACCTTTAAAGGGGAAAAACTAAACTCAACTCAGCCCTTTTGTTTGCCGAAAATTTATGGTGGCACTTCTAAAAATAATTAAGATTCCCGATGATCATCACCCTTGCACCATTTTGTTGGCCCATTTAGACGGGCATGTGACTGGCATAAAAATAGAAATTGTTCCTTTCAGAATAGCTAATTAGGAAAACACATTTCCAGGGTCCGAAATTGAAAATGGCAGAAACGCCCGTTTTCGCCGTGCTTTTCTCGCCCAAATGTCCGCCCGCAATTACCGGGGGAAGCATTTACATAAGCCTTTCATTAATTTTTATTGCACATTTCTGCTATTGTAAATAAAATGTCAACAAGCTCCCCAGCGGCGGCGACACATTTGCGATTTAAATTAATATAAATGCGAAAAACCTCAAAAATCACTACAAACGCTGGCGGAAGGGGGGTGTGCTGCCCACACAGATCACGGCCAATTTCAAATTTCTATTTTTATGTGACGAAATTCTGAAATTCTGACACAACAAACGATGAAAACAGAGACAAGAATCAAAAATCTGGCCGAGTGGAAAAGAATGCGGTGATAACCTAACGGAATGGCGGAATATTTTAAAATAATTACGTGCGCTTTCGATCCCGGCGAGGAGCCACCTCGGAGAAATAAGTTTAATGTTAATTTGATTGCGCTTTTATTGATAGTAAAAACATTTATGCGGCATACAAAATGAATTATGAATGATTTGGCGGACAGTGAGGCGTTGTCAGCCGAAATTATACACACATTCTGAATCTTCGGCCGCGGCGATCGCGTAGAATTGCCTAATAACAAATTTACGTTCGTTATTATTTGTGTTTTTACGGTTGCTTCCATTTTGATTGGAGTTAATTGGGCAGTTGGTTTCGCCACGAAGAACAAGTTATTTCAGTTCCGCATTAAATTAAATTGGCTCTTTGATTCGTATTAAACAAGCAATTTAAAATTGAACCAAAAGAGCGAAGGGAATTACATATTAAGGAGAGTTAAATATGGTTTGAGCACTTTTACAAAAATAATTGTGGTTGCGGTTTTGTCAAAGATTTATTTGTACCTTAAGCTTTAAAAAATTATAATGAAAATACTAAAAATCTAACCACAAAAAGCAATTAACAATAAGGAAATTAATTTAACAACGAGAACGGTACGAACATTTGTTTAAAGTATATTTTGGACTACCTTTTGTTTATTAAATATATAAACTTTAAATATTTTACAAAGTATATATCGAAACTTCTATACATTTCTTTAGATCATTTTTAAGGTTTTTATTTTAACAGTAGTATCCACAGATAACTTGAAGATAGCCGTTTCACTAAAGTATTCTTCGTCATTTGCCAGAAAAAGTATTCAAACGAATCGAATTTCACTTCAAGGACACCAAGGACCAAGACCTTGCCGGGTTACTTGGTTACATTAAGGGTTATGCGATTTGCACGGGCTTCATTTTCGTCACTACAAGTCCTGCCGCGCCCGAAAGTCCTTGAGTTGCGTAATTATGTTTTTTAGGGACAGCTGTCGGGGCGGTCTACCTGTCCCAGCCTTTTTCCAGGGAATATCCTTTCTCCGGATGCAGTTTTTTAAGGCACCCAGCGTCCTTGAAGGTTGCGTCTATTAATAGTCGTTAGCCAAAAAATGAACAACAAAAAATTGCAACCGGTTAATGGCTGTTGCCAAGGTGAACGGGTCCAGATCTCGACTTGATTTGGTTAAAAAAAAAAGTGAGATAAAAAACGACCTTTTGGCGAATCGATAAATTAGAAAAACTGCCAACTTGGCCCAAGTTTTGAAGGCTCGTTTGGCCGGGTTTTCGTTCGAAAGTGAGTTAAATGGCGGACTCGCGCTGGGAAAAACAACGTAAGGAAAAAGGAATGAGGCAGCGGCCATAAAGTCGGCAAACAAAAGGTGAGCGGCGGTCGTAAAACGCGACAACATGGTGTGACACCGCTTCCATATTTCCACCATATATCCTTTCGGCAAGGGGTCGCGGCAACAACTGGTGGTCACCCGGCGACTTTTGTTTGCCATTTTTATTGTCACTAGTCGAGGGGTACCCTTCCAGTTCTCAAAATCCGGCATTTTACGGCCCTTTTCGCAATTGGACAGTTTAACCCTTCAGGACGCGGAAGTCCGTCCATCTGGATTCCTTCACTCCCTCGGCCACGAAGGGCGTACGGACACGTTTCGTGGTCCTGCTCCTGATCCCTTTGATTGTGATTTATGGGGCGGGAATAACCGGAAACCGAGAGTGAAAACACGCAATACCATGCAATTGTTGTGTGAATACAAAAGCGATTCCGAACGCGCAGAAGCCAAGACTCCGATTGCTCTTGAGAAGGACTTTCCTGGAATATGATGGAAGTTTTAAATGTCTATAAATCTGGGCATATCTAATGGAACTAGAAACCACCACAATATAAAACTCCTTACAGCCATTTTCATTATTATTGTTATGACTATTTGGTGATGTTTAGAAATGTGTCCTTGGTATCCTTCTTCACTTAATTCAAAGTACATATTTTAAAGACAGTTTTTAAGATTGAAATATACATTTTCTGATAAAAAAGTTTCTAAACTATAAAGCTAAAATAACTAAAAATAAATGTAGCCTTGTCTCCCCGCAACGAAGACTCCCCACCGCCTATGTGAGACGTCTCAATAGCCTGGCCAAGCACCTGTAAAGTATGCTGAACGGCCGTTAAGGTGAGTTAAGCGATGCACCCCCCTCCCCGCATGCATATGCATAATGTGGCCAAGTGAATTGGCCAACCTGCTGGCGGGGCGTAATCACGTCTCTCGATGTGTGGCACGCGATGTTGCCCCGATGTTGTTGGGGGAGTGGAATCGCTGGTGGCAATGGCACTGGGTGAGGCGGAGTCGGTGCCTTGGCTGCCCAGTGGCAGACTATGTTTGGCCGCGAGCCGCGGGACTGGCCAATTTATTTTCACCCAGCTAATCCGCTGCATAATTGCGCTGGAAGCCAGACTCCATTGAAATGGCCAAGACGCGGCACTCGTAAATTTCCTGTTCCGCTTGGCGGACTCTGGCCAAAGCCCAGGAAGCTTCACTTGCAAAAAATACGCCCCAAAGTATTAACATTCTGAATAAGCCAACTTCGGGAAGCAGTTTATGAATGTTAGTTTTTATTGGGTTAACAAATCTGCATACTACATTTTAAATTTTAAGATTTTTGTCAATTTTTCAAAATTGTATTAAAATTTGAAACAACAAGAACTTTTTTTTTCTTTCTTAAAACATATTGACCATATTGACGAATAATCAAACAATATGTTGCTGCCTTAAAGGACTTTTCTCTGAGTGCCCTAAAGGGTGGACAGTCGCCATGTCCGGCTGTGCGCATAATTGTCCTGCGTTGGCTTTAAACTCGCCTCTCGCGCGGTCAGTCCTACAGTAAAACTCCCTTTTAATGGCTGCCGGCGATGATAAGGCCCCCGAGTTTATGGCTCCAGATAGCAAGTGTCAGCGTCACGTAAATTCGCCAGAGAGAGAGAGAGAGAGAGTCGGGGAAATTAGGGGACCAGGTCCTCGGTTCCCAGGGGGTTATTAGCCATAGACGTGTTTTAATGGGGTTTATCTGGCCGAGGGGATAAATAGTGGCTACCAGGGGGGAATATGGCATGTTTAATCTACCCATAATTTATTCGACATCGGAATTCAATACTCCAATTGAATTTCTCGGATTTCTTGGACGCCCCCCCGGCCATAAGTCGGTCAATCGATAATCGGATGACGATGACCCAAGGCCTTAAATGACGAAAACAACGAATTTCGGGCTGCCAAGAGTTCGACCTCCGCGATGACCGCATGGATGAGTCAAGTCAATGGCTACCCTGAGAGAAAATGAGCAAAACTAAAGCACAATAAAAATATGTTGACTACAAAATCTTATATTATCTTAAAACATCCGAGGATAAGTAATTTCAAATTTCTATGCTGTTTAAATATTAATTATTACACCACCAAATATCTCTATATTATAAATCACATAGTATTTTCAAGTGTACAAACGGGTTGCGTTCGGTTTCGGGCTTGGTTCTTGGTTTTTCAATGAGACAAAGAAAGTGAGCCCAGGAGAAATGCGCAGGGAGAGAAAGGAGGATGTGCGCACCAGGGCCAGGGGATGAAATGCTCTTGGATTCGCCTTGGTAACGACTCTTTTCAATATATTTATGAATGCCAAGAGTCTTTGAGGCCAAAACGATGGCGGTGTGCTCTGGTGCTCTTATCACGGCCATTTGCCGCCGCCATTGCACCGCCGAAGTGGTTGATCCGGTTTCCGAGCCTAAAGAATCCCCCAGAAACCACTCTTCACAGCGCCCGTGTGAATCTGTCGGTGGGTCTTCGGAGACTCGTTGAGTAGACCGAGGGGGCCAGAGGTCACCTGAGTGGAACGAGCAGTATTTATGCATGTATTTTCCTCTCGGAGTCGAACTAAAGCCCCATTGGAACATGCAAATACCGCTGACATCGCATTGAATCGAGTAATTAGCGTTAAGTGTTCACATTACGCAAATTAAACTCGATTTATGCGCCCAATTAATCCCCTTGAAGTGGAGCATGTTTTATGGAATGTTTTCAGGCGCACTTCACAGCGAATTGAACTAATGGTTATGCCTAGGGTATTTCCATTACTTTAATTGTATTAATTGCCTAGTATAATGTCGCTTTAAAAAGTGTATTAATAAAATGTATAAAGCACCACTTATGTGAATATTAATGTAAATTCAAATAAATAATAATGTCTGTATCTGTAGAATTATTTCAGTGTCTTCTACATTACCAATTTTTTAGCCCTACAATATCCACAGCACTTCAATTGACCCATTATTTGGCTGCCCCATATGAGAATCATTAGGAAATATCATAATTTCTGCCTGACTAAGAGTTCTCGGAAACGCAGAGTCTCTAAGAGGCAAACTAGCTTATTAAGCCCCCAAGTTGCTCACTTAAATCCCACTGAAATTCCGTGGATTACGCGTAATATTCTTGTTCCAGCTGCAGACGCCAGCTGGAGTTTGAAAATCGCTCTCATTTCGCAACCAGATGCGGCGCTTTCGGCTCAAAACTTCTCAATTTCCCCCCAATAAGCGCCACTCCCCATTCTCTTTTTCTTTCCTCTCGATTTTTACGAGCCCATGAAACGGGCCAATCTCTCTGGATATAATGGATATTCGACTATCGGCCATCGGAGCTGGCGCAAAAATCTTAAATTGTTGCAAATTGCGTTGGAAAACGTGCCTTTTCCCGGAGATGCCTTCGCTGGATTGCGGATTGCGAATGGGCGAAGATGCTCGGCGATCGTGCCGCCGCATTTGAGAAGGAAACCCATTGCCTCCACCACCACCACCAGCATTCATTCCGCTGGACACTTTAACGAGCCCAAATACAAATCACTCACGAGTGGTTTCGTTCTGACCCGCGGCCAACTAATGCGAGAGTTACGCAAAACCATAATTAACAAACATTCGGCAGAATCCGTTTTACGAGCTTCACTGCTCGAACTTTGTGATTTATTTCGACTGGGTACACTGAGAGAAAAACTAAGAAGAAATTAAGCTGTGAAAGCTCCAGAGCTAATGGTGTTTTTATAGTAGAAACTGGTCATTTTAAATCAAATTGAATGGTTTAGTTTAGTTTATATTTAAAATATGAAAAGTCCCTCACTTTTCCAACAAGTTTTCCCTGTGCACATAGTAGGCGTTGGGCTGTTGATTTATCCGAGTCGTGGAAATCGTAGGAAATCCTTTCCAGCAGTCACATAACTCTCGCTGACCAAAATGATGGATGGCCGCGTCTAATGAAGTTGTCGTTGTCACCAGACTTCCACTAAATTGTTCGGAAACTTGGAGCTATGGAACGCCCTACGTGACTGCACCTACGAATGGCATCCAATGAGCCCAGAGATTTCCACCGACGGACTCTCTGGATTCATCGAATCGTCATCGTCTGCGTTTGAATACGGGAAATAATGATTAATAGAATGGTTGTACCCAATAGGACAGATTGCTGTTTTCCCCTTCGCCAATCGCCGCCTCTGAAGTCATTTCCGATCAATCAAACCAACTCAGACATCCATCAAAGTGGTTTTATATCATAATGGAAGGGCCTTAAAGGTTGTTAGTTCCGAGCAGACATTGCCTTAAAAATGTTACCTGAGAATTATTAAATATTTTTGAATGCTGATCGCAGTGTGTAAAATATAACCTTACTAAGGTTATTGTATGGTATAGCATTTTTAACTTAGGCCACTTTTAATATAGGAAGCTCTCAACTTTTCCTTGCTTTTATGTCCATCTTATCCTTTTTATTTGATTTATTTTTTAATATTTTCAAACACCAACCTTTCCGATGATCCGTTTCAATAAATCCACTGTGCAACTGAGAAGTAAGACTGCGAATCTGTTGAGCCAAACCACCATAATGCCTTGCCCTTGCCACACCCATTTCCGTGTTTTTGCCGCTTCAAACTGATTTCTTTCGCAGGACATTCGCTTGGGCCTGAACCAATGATGACGAAATCGGCGACCACGCCCTTTATTTTTGGCAATACCGATCGTTGTAGGCTGTCCCTCCCTTCCTCGGGCTCTCTCTTTCGTTGCGAAAAGCAAAGGACGAAAGGTCCTTTTCCGGCACTGCTTGCTTGCACCCGAACCCACCCCCTCCTCAGTCCACGACGACTGCTTGCACTGCTTGGCCGCCGTGCTTCGGCGAGCGGCGGACAGATGGCGCCGTTATAGAAAGGAGTTGGAGTTTTCCGGTAATCGAATGACCATTTCGCTTTTTGTCTCTAATTGAAGTTTTCCATCCGCAGCATCTGCATTTTCTGCAGCACCAGCGGCATTCGCGTCCGTCAGTGTCCCACGACACCACTTGGCCATATTTTACCGCTTTTAAGCAGCGCGTAAATACTCACGCTTACTGCAAGAGTCCATTAAACGGTCGTAAAAACTTTACGATTCCCAATATGAGATTCTCTTAATACGATTTTTTATGATATTGAAATCTCCTTTCGCAGCGAGCCCATCATCGCCCATCTCCGCTGTCTCTCTTCCTCTTGCTCTCACTCCAACTCTCTGGAGCTCGCTTTTCTCTCGGTTTTCCAGCTGGGGGAAAAACTGAAAAACCACCGCCGCAGGTAACGTAATGGCCACCCCGCGCCAACGGGGCGTATGCGTGTATTTTAATGTCTTGTTGAGGCCTATAAAACACGCTCGTCATTCCACTTCCACTTTTCCGAATCTCCGAATTTTCACATTTCCACTGTCCGTTGCCATTCAGCTAAGTCAGGGCCAAGGAAACCATTAGGGGAATACTAAATTCTTGTTATTTTAGAAGAAGATACTAAATATATGCTTAATTGTTAAAAATAAAAAAAATATATATTAGATAAGACAAAAATTAAGCTTGATATAAAAATTGCTACCATGAAGAAAATAGTTTTTTTTAAATGTCTATAGACCGTTTATTAAATTTCTTTAATCTTCATATACATTTTTATTTAGGATTTAATTTCTTGCTTAGCATAAATTGTGATATTAAAATAAAGACTTAAAGAACGTTAACATAAAATATATTTTAGGAAAAGAGTAATTAATGGTTACAATGTCAATATTTATCGAGATTTTAAGCCTTCATGTCTTTTAGCTTTAAAATTTTGAATATAACGTTATTACTACCATGACAACCTCAGGTATACACTGCACAATAATGAACAGACTATGTGTAGTCTGTCCTTGTCCCTGTACATTGATCACCCCTTGCATTTTGGTGGCCAAGAAATTACTAAAAGAAAGCAGAATACACGAATTTTAGGGAGCAAATTTACTAGAAATGAGCAGTTATAACTCACCACAACTGAGCTGCAGAGCAGCAAGAAATTAATGAGCTAATTATGCCAACGGGCGTCCCTAGATAGACTTATCTGGAATAGACAATGATATGTATTACTATCTAAAGGTAAATTATAAACAATAACTCACTGCCACGAAGTCGCGATTCTTGCAAACGAATTTGCAAGTATCTGACCCTTTTCAAAAACGTATCTCGCAAGCCGGAAGGGGTTGAGCCAGCTTCCCGTTCTCTTTATCTTCTCGAAATAGGTTTCTGTCGGGTCTATATCCATTTTTATTAAATATAACCTTGCAGTTTCGGTGTTTTTATTTTAGAACGTACAGTATAGCTTGACGTTAAATGCTCAGAAACATTGTCGATTCTTAAAGCCCATAGAATTTAATGAAATATTAAGAAATATGTTTTAAATTAACCAAAATTGCTATAAATAATTAAAAATCTTTTTATTTTCAGATACTGCCACATCTGCAATAACGGTAAGTGCATGACTCAAGTTTATAGCCCAGAGCTAGGCCCTTCAGTTTAAGGACCTCTGGTCTTTTCCGTTCACCTCATGCATTGTTGACTATATCCAACATTTATATCTATTACCTACGCACTTTACAAAAAACAGTGTGTCATTAGAGCAATTAAAACGCAGTATAAACGGAGAGGAAAACACCGAAAGACAGACACTCGTATAATTTTTATTGAGTAATTCGGAGGTGACTCGAGATCGCCTCCGTGCGGATGGGATATGACACAGAGACCCAGATTCCGGATGCCGGGTGATGGGGTGACCCATAAACCCGACCGCATCGGGGATTAAAAAATGATTGCGTGAGAAGGCATTTAGTAATCGTCGTCGTCGTCCGACGGAAAACTCATTCGTCAGATCGGCAGACGGGGAAAACCACAAGCACAAGCCCGGCCAAACAAGCCATAAACTCCGGAGCCATAAAAGTGTATCAAATTAGGGAATGAACTTGATGTGCAGCGAGTTTTATTCCCATTCTGAGCCGAACTTCTCACTCAGGCCGGAGAGACTCACTCAATGCCATTGATTCACAGCAGCGAGTGACAATTGATTCCGGTCTCATTACTCACTCCGAAATATTTTACAGTCTTTTTATGGGCAATTACGCCTGTCTTCTAGCGGCTTTTACGATCCGCACTCGAAATCGCAAAGGCAATAGTTTCCAGCACCAGCTTGGGCTGTGGGAACCAGCGGATGAAAGTAAAATCGGCTTGAAGTTTATTAATTTGATGGATTTTGTAGTTTTCTGTTGTAGGTTAGGACAGAAATTGCAATTTACATAGGAATATTATACAATATTTGGCAATTAACGAATATGTCTTATAACATAGATAAAAGTTAGAAATACGGAAAAACAATTCGGCAAAAGAAGAAAGTATTCAAGCGTTGGAAAATATTTATATTAAATCTATGTTTAGGTTCATAAAATGTTTGAAATTAAAGTAATGCCAAAACATATAAAAAATTATAATAAAGTCTAGAAGTATGAAATCAAAAATATTATTTACTTTATCTAAGATAAGATAACTACTAAAATGGTTCATTTACGCCTTTTTAAATAATCTATATTTTTATATAGTATATATAATAGTATAATTGTATTTCTGTAATTCTGTAATTGTCAATGAAAACATAGAACGTGTCGCCAATTTTTAAAGATTTT